>JARJDZ010010989.1:0-37120 GCA_030264555.1 Aleochara sp. GC000083
TGGTGGCGCTGGCGTCGGCGACGAGTGCGCCACCATGAGCGCTACAAGTTTAATAGCCGAGGCTTAATTATTGCCGGCTGGTTTTTGCATAATATGTAGCCTCGTGCGCATCAACGTCACCGACACGTTTCGCCGCCTCCAACCAACCACCCCCACTACTATTTCACATATACATACTATGACTTCATATAAACTATCCGGCATGCATAATTCATCATGCACTTTTGAACGTGCATTTTATCGCCGCCAGCGCCATCATTGCATTGCGCAAACGGACGCGCATTCGTCGCTGGCGTCTATTTGTTTCGTCGTGAAGTTTTCCGGTGTTGGATGAGACGTCAATTTATTCATACGAGGCGGATTGTTGCGATTTTTTCCTTGTTTTACATATTAAGTGCTTGAATGAGGGATTACCCAAACGCCATCTGACGGGTAAAGTTTGAAATTCAATTGTTAATTTACAAAATGTATTAATTTATATTTTCACTGAAAAGAATTTAAAAAAACTTTTTGTTCGATTCAAATCAAAGAATTACAAAAGAAGAAATCAGCCGGTTTTAGATCAAAAAGTAATTAGGAGGAATATACCGGTTCTAGATCATGACGCATCACTACTGCACCGTCATCGTACATCGGTCTAGAATCGGTCAATTCACTCTCTTAAATATCCTTAATTTCAGCCTATATAATTTTTCATATTAAATCCTTGGTGGAGCTTAAACCAGAGCCATCTGTTAGCACCTTTTTCACCCCTCTTACAGTAACTAAAAATCAATGCATCAGTGAGAAACGTGTTGATTGAATTTATAATGAATCGAATTGAGCTGTCACTACTCCTTCTTTTCTCCCTCTTTTTCGTCCTTTCGTTTTCTTTCTCGTTTGCTCTCATTCATCCTTAGGGTTTGAATGTCGCACATATTGCAATCCCAGCGGTGGATTCGTCCCTTTTGCCGCCCCCCGAATGCGAACAAGACGCGAGAGGAGCGTGACGAAATGCGAAATGCGAAAAGCGACGCACGTTTGTGGCGGCGGCAACGACGACAACGACGGTGGCGGCGTGCCGGCGGTATTTGGTATTAAATAAATTGGGGCGGCATTCCCCTGCGGCGGCAAGGACGACGCCACTTTACATTGCGCCGTCCGCCATCGAATCTATTGTTCCTCATTGCATTTATTCGAATTTATCCTCACGACGAAATCGAATCAGTTTTCGTTGCTGTGCAAGAAACGTTTTTGTTTATAACTTTTTATCTATTTAATTTAATATTTTCTGTTAAAAAGTAGCAACATTTATTCATAATTAAATTTTCTATTATTTTCTGTATCTTTGGCTTGGAATTTTTTTGAAATTCTGATTAAAAACTGGTTAGAAAATTGATGTTTATGAAACGTAGTATTTATATATTTTTGTTTGACTTTAGTTCTAAGTCCATAATTTTTAAACTAATTGAGCTATGACAAATCCCGTTACGCCATTCGATTCAGAATTAAATTTTCTATAAAAATTTGCTATAACTGAGTCCATGTCATTTTTTGCCTTTTTGTAAAAAATTCAGAAAATGCATCAAGAAAAAATAAGGACATGAATAAAATTTTAACGTCTGTAATTTAACTTTATATAACTTTTTATTTGCCATTTAGATATCCATGAAAATTTACCGTTTTATGGAGAATTTAATTAGCTTTAAAATGAGGGTATATATGATTGAAAAATGTTTATCGTCCCCGAGAAATTTGACTTTATATACGTTATGTCAGAAAACATAAGGAAAGTTTCAAGATGTTTTATGTCATATAACTCTTCATAACTTTTTAACAAATTATTTTTGGAAAATTTTGAAAAAACCATTTGATTCGTAATGAAATTTCCTTTAAACATCCCCAAGATGTGATGTCTATCTGAAAAATAAAATATATTTTTCATTGGTGAAATATGAAAGTTCCAATTTAACAACAAATTTTAAATAAAAATCTTCCACTTTAGAGTTGATTTAATACAATTTCCTCATATATTTTTCAAGAAATACTCACACCAATCTCTTGGAAATTAAATTTTCCATAAATGTATTCAGTGGTTGCCAAGAAATTTATAGAAGAAAAGTTGAAAATTCGGCTTGAAACCGGAAAATCCGAAATAAAAGCATTTGATTTTGAAGCAAATGCAGTAAGTTAAATGCATCCAAGAGTTCTTAATAAGCGCGTTTATTGAATGGAAATACGTTTCACGATAGATTTGATATATTTGAAAAGTTTACCCTTCAATTCTTATGCGCAGTGAGCATCGGGGGCAGCGCCAGCCGCCTCCAAAGAAAGTTTGCCAACTTTTACGCCTTCGTCGATCGCTCAAATCGCAATTTCGCCAAATCCTCAATACAGAATTAACCGTTATATACATCTACGCATACATACACATCCTGGGAAACTCCCCCCACTCTTTTCACTCTTTCCTTTCTTACGGTTTTTCCCCTATTTATTTTTTATCTTTTGGGGAAGAAACCACAAGTAAAAATTGGCAAAGGTGCAAATGGAGTTGGAAGTGAATGAAGCGTGCAGAAATCGAGTGATGGGGATTTGACCTATCCTTACATAACCTCAAAGGATAAAAATATCCTTTATACAGGAAGGATCAGAAATATTTTTTTTGATCCTTTAATTAGGAAATAAAATTGAACCAAAATTAATCATTGCTGTTTGAAAATTTTTTTATCCGATTTTTTGTGAATTATTGTTTATGGAATTTTCTTCTTATAGAGGCGGTTGGAGGCGGTTGGAGGCGGTTGGAGGCGGTTTTTTGTTCTTATTTTTGTTTCGTCCTAGAATTAAGGCAATAAATCGTGGGCATTTTGTGGACGCAAATCTTAAATATTTGCCCGGCTCTAATATCGAATAGCAGGCCGGACGAAGATTTATTACGGGAGCACTCATGCCGCCCCCAACAAGCGCCCGTTTTCCGGGAGCAGTCGGCCTAATGTAATTAAAATCCATCTCGGTCCTTGCGCGACTCGAGCAGGCAAAAAAGCAACTCGAGGAAAACGCTCTTGGAATAACAATTAGACGCCGTCCATGATGGCGGCGGCGGTGGCGGCGGCGACGCCATCGAGTAAGTTGTACACTTCCCTCGTGTCTTCATCGTGAAGAGCAGGGGGTGGATATTTATGGCGATTTTATTAAGACCGAAGGATGAATAGACAACGACGCGAAATGAAGACGTATCTGCGACACTAACCGTGGAGGCGGCGATGGCGATGGCGGCCACTCATTACTCGTTTGTCCTGTACGAAAACCACCCCCCACCATTACCCCTCCCCATTGGGGAATTCGGCGTTCGGAAAATAAAGGCTGAAGAAAATCACCAACGAAGAAAAACCGACAATTGAGGTTTTTGGACCGTCTTCAGACACCTTCTTTGGAAGGCTTCAAGGATCAAATTAAAAACGAGGGCTATAATTCTTCATTAATTAAGTTTCCACATGCAGGTCCGTTTTTTCCTGAAGATATCCAACCATTGGAGGATATCTGCAACATTTTCCCCTCTTTCTCTTATTAATTCGCAATTAGCTCGGTCCAAGGATAACAATCAACAAATAAATTTTCCAACGACTTTTCCAATTAGACTCCATTTTGTTTCCACAAAAAATCAAGAAAAATAACATTTGCAACATCTAAGAACACAAAATGGAAATAAACTGGTGCCATTCATTTTCATGGCTCTAAGGATTCTGAGGGCGGTGGATTGACGTTCAGATCAATCAGCAACCCGAATAACTCGTTCGCTTTTATCTCTTCGATCATTTCGTATGCGATGGACGCGCGGATAGATGGGGCTGCAATCGGCCCGAATTAGAATGAGTGGTTGGCGACGCTACGTGAATTTAAGTCCGTAATGAATTCAAAATAAGGTCCTGTAACCATTCCTCATTCTCATACGCTACCCCCACTCCATTTCCTTTTTTATTTCAGAGCCATCTATTGCCGAATTCATGTAATATATGACTGGTAAATGAATGACAACAAAACGAATGGATAAATTCTGAAGGATAATGAAGGATATATTTTCATTGCAAGGATTCGTTGAATTCATTGAAAAATATGAATATTCAACAATCATTTTACCTAAATAAGCAATTTGTAAATGCTTTAAAATATTTCCAGGATAATTGGTTAGAATCCTGGGATGAAAGAATATTATTCTTGTAAATTAACATTTGGATGTAATTGTAAATCAAATGGAATTGTTGTTTTAAGAAAATTTAAACAAATACAATTAATGTTTTGATATTAAGGAAAACAGAAAATTAAGAAATAATTTTCCCTACGTTTATCTACAACATGGTTCATTAATATTTAGTACCATGTCAGCCATCTTTTCTAATAACCTGTCAAAAGAAGTAGTGCATCTGTTATGGTGGAAAATGATGCAAAACTTTTTAAATTTTCATAATTTTCCGCTCTCATCCTTCTTTTTGCTTCCCAAAAAAGTGCATTACGTTGATTATTTTCTGGTATCGTCTTCCTGGTATTTCGTAAAAGGATTTCTTCCTATTTCCTCATTTCCTTATTGCCTTAATGTGCACTCGAAGCAATTTTCCTATCAAAACTTTACAGACTGTTTGTTTTCTTTAACGTCCTGTTTAATTAAAATTATCCTTATTTTTAGTCGCCATGTTGGATACATAATTATTAAAGTCTATTTTTATATTCGAATAAGTTCTTGATGATAGTGATAGTAAATTTAATGATAGTGATAATGATAAGGATAATGGGAAGTAATCAAATTGTAATGATGAGATATAACTATCAGAGATTATCCTTGATATCTGAATTTTTAGTGAAGCTTGTTAAAATCTCTAGTAAACAAGGATTTTAGGATTATTTGATTTGTTCGTTTATGTCTATTAAATTTTGTAAGTTCGTTAATGAGTTCGATGAAAATGAAAAGGACGAAAAGGTCATCAAAGTGAATCCTGGCAGTTTCTTCAGATATTAAATGATAGAAGTGAAGTTCTTATTGAGTGAACTAACTAGTTTTAGTTTTCATCGTTTAGTTTAAAAGTTGAGTCATTAAGATGTTAGTTTCAAGAAAATATTTGCATTTCAGTTTATTAACTTATAGAGTATAACATTTATAAATACTATTATATATAAAATATGAAAGGGTAAAAATATATTAAATTTTCAATAACATGAAAAAAGGATACAAAAACTATAAAAATCCTTAAACAAAATAGAAAACAAATGATAAAATATAAAAATTGAAAAACAAATATAAAATCCAAAAAAAAATAAAAATAATACATTATTTATTATCAAACATTCAGTTTAACAGGATGCAATGTTGTCACATTTTGCAATCCTTATTTCTTGCTAAAGAATTACTCACTAAATGAACAATCCTTGAAATAATTCTTGAAAATTTTTCATTTTTGTTTGAATATTAATTAATTCACTATAAAATATAAATGCTAGCAAAAATTTCTATTTATTTTATTATTTTGTTTGAATTAGTTTATGGAAGGAAATATCCTGAAAATGGAGTAAAATTGAAAATAAAAATAGTGGAGAAAATCATAGAGAAATCCTGGAAGAAAATCCTTAAAGGAGAAAACATCAGAGCAATTTGTTTGTTGTTCAAAAGGATTCGTTTTGGTTTCGTTTGGGTTATAGCTTGAAGCAAACCTTATCAAAAATGTATCCTTTCCAAGCAGGTGGTTTTGCTCGTTATGGTCCTTTTAGTCCTTTGCTTTTCCCAGGGTTGAATGTCATAAATACTAATTTGTTAAATGGATTATGTTTGTTAAATCTGAATTTCAAAAAAACTTCTCTAAGATAACATCAAAAATATAATTTTAAAATTATCCTTGAAATTTCCCTCTTATACTTAATCCTTAATTTGTTTTGAAAATCTTTTATTTGTAATTTTGGAATTTTGAACTTCTGGAATAAAAGTAGATACTAAAAATTCAATTAAACTTCATTATCCTTGTTGAAACTTGTTGAAAAACGCTCCATCACGTGACCTCAAGAATGGTGACAGCGTCGATTTCACCCCCCAAACCGAAACACAACCGCCATTTTGAGTGCACGGAACATGAAGCAGATAATTGTTAAATTCAGTTAACTTGGAGTCTTCCAACTAACCCCACTACTACAACTACGACTATTACCATCACCAACGGACGCATTTTCCGGGAATGGCGTCCAGCATGGAGCGCGTCCAGGATGGCGTTCGTTTTGGGCGCGGACTTGAAAACTCGTTAGGTGCCAGCATATTTATGAAGCAACGAAACGGAGCGCGACCAAAGAGAATACCATAGCAAATGGCTTTCAGGGATGTTGGACGTTTTCCCAAAACCAAAATAAATGAACTGCTCGGAAAATGAGCACGCAACATACAAGAAAATTCCCATGAAATAACAAAACCTCAGGGAAGACAAAGAATCATCCTTAAAAATCTTCAGAAAGAAGAATAGAAACAATGGAAAGGATAAGAAATATGAAACTTGGTTTTAGTTTTGTTTGGTTTTGTTGATCCTTGTTTTATTTTTCAACCGCCATGTCTTGATAGGGATACGTTAAACATTTTTAAAATTATCATCAATCATGTGTCAGATCTTCAGCTTCGCACTTCATGGACTAGTCATCCATTTTGGGGTGCATGCTTGGTTGCTTATTGCCCGGGTGCGGCGCAATGATGGCTGCCTAGAATTGCTTCCTCAGCAGGCGCACACGAATCAGAAACGTGGGGGAAGTCCCCGCAGGATGCGATGATACTCTAATAAATGATGATGTGCAAGATTTACGTACTAAATGCGCAACTCATTGAGGGGGTGGCGCTGTTATCGCTTCAGGGGCGGCGTACATTAATCACCATGCCAATGCAAATGGTGATAAATACTCCATCAATAATTTTTTACATTTTTATCAGATACAGTGCAACAAAAATATTACAGAAATCAGGAAGATTTTTGATCTGTTTTTTAAGGGTAAATTCAAAATTTTATATTTGCCAAACTAATGGAGATAAATCAATAATTTTTTTTTGGAAATCAATCAGTAAATATTAATTTATAATGGGGATAAATTTATTTTCATTTATATTTGTAATAATTTTAACAAAAAAAGTGCAAGTTACAATTGAAGATTTCTCTATAGAAATTAAAGAGGTAATTTCAATAATTTTTATTTACTAAGTGAATAAAGATAATTCCAAAAACTTTTCAGCATTATATTGAATGGATATCGATCTTTAACTGTGATTTTTTTGGTTTTCAAATTCTAATTACTTCCATTAAAAAATGGCTTTAAAAAATTAGTTGTATTCAAAAGAATCAAATCAGATCAAATCAGGATTTGAATTTTCGAATTTTTTTCCTACAGAAAATTTTAATTAAAAAACAATTTTCTTCAGGCTGGTAAAAGATACATTAATTTACTATATTTTACTAAAAATTTGAAGTCATTTCGACGAATACAATCCGAGTTATCCTCAAAATAATCAAAAGTAAAAAGTTTGGATAACTAAATTAAAATTCGCATAATTTGTTGCAAAATTGAAAATTCAAAAAAATTCTCAAACCAATTCTTGGAAAATCAATCATTAATGTCCTATGAATTGAAATCTATAAAAAATTTTTTTGGAAAATTATGGAAAACTTAAAAATTATTTTTTGGGAAAATTATGCTGAAATTTCAAATTTTTCTGAAATCCCTTTAAAAAAAACCTTCAAAAATATGCTTAAAATTTATAACTACTTCAAGATATCTACCATACATGTATCCTACATCTTCCTATCTAAACTGCTCGAAACATTTGCAAGGTGGAAAAGTTTGAGGACAATTTACGTGCCATTTGGGTGACATTCCTACTTCTTCATTTTCCAAGCAGGATGCAGATACGAGGAGACACCTCGAAGGCATTTCCTCAACATACGAGTATGCACCCTATCCACTCGTCTTGAAAACTACCCCCTTCGAGGACTAAACGCGGAAAAACTTCGTATGTGTGTATGGCACATGAAATAATTTTCATTTCTTTGACCCGCAACTCGCCCGAACATGTGCAGATAAAAACTTCCTCTTCGTCGTAAGTTACGAGTGTATGAAACGTTTACATGCAAGGAATCCAAGACATCGTCAACTCCAACCAACGACGACAGAGGCAATAAAAATTTCGCCCCTTTTCGGACGCCCGGGTGAATGGACGGGCGAAATGCTAAGAATGGCGAAATGAAAGAATCCACGAAAATGTCCCATGGACGCGAAGAAAGGAATGCATATGCAACAAGGATAAATCTCGACCAGACGCCTATCAAACTCGGCGACAAACTGTCACTCGTAAACGTTCTACGTTTTATTCCCCGACAAAGAGCGATATCTCTTTTACTCCTCTTTTAGTTTTCTTGTTGGTCCTGGGGTTTGGTGTGCAAAGATTGCGACGAATTGTGAGTGTACGAGGATAAGGTCTAATTTTGATTTGTATTTGTCGTCCTGACTCATGACAACAACCAGATAAGGAAATAAAAAAAACAGGGAGATGATGATAAAAATGGTGGGAAATGGGAAGAAGAAAAAAAGGATAACAATGATTGTGGGTGTAAGAAGAGGAGGAAATTTTGGAGGATTTTATAGGTTAGTCTCAACATCGATGGGTGGCTAGGATTTTTGGCTACTATAAACTTGTTATCACAATTGTCCTTTGTCATTGTCATAAAATATTTGGTGAAGAAGTTGAGGTTTTTTCTGGGTTTATTTTAAAGTGTTTTCTCAGGTTTAAATTGAATAATGTTCATTATTATCATTGTTTTAAAATATTGAATAGTTGATTATTAATTTAAAAAACAATATTTTAAATAATTAATTTAAAATTATAGAAAAATTTCAAGGATAATAATTTCCGTAATTTTTTTTACTTTAGAAAAATTCAATTTGATTTATTGAATATCTCATGAAAATTTTAGAAGTTTCTCTATATTATTCTTAAATACTGAAATTATCGTATTTAAATTGAAAAAATTGTTTATATTAATCATTCTGACTCATGATAACAAATAGATAAGAAAAAATACAAAGACAAGGATAAAAATCGTGGAAACAAGAAGGAAAAGAAGGATAACGAGGATTTTGGTTGCAAAAAGAGGATAAAATTTTGCAAATTTTATAGAATAACCTCAACATCAATAAATTGATAGGATTTTTAGTCAAGATAAATTTGTTAAATAATTTATCCTTCATCATTCTCATTAAACATTATTCATCAAGAAGTTAGGGAAATTTTAGGTTCGTTTTAAAGTGTTTTATTCTTATCAAATTTGAATTGCATTATATATCACTACTTTTGTTTATTATATAATTGGTTTTTCAATTTTGAAAGACAATATTCAAAAAAATAATTTTTAATTACAGAAAATCTCTAGGATAATGAATTTCAAACAATATTTAAAAAAATTAAATTAATTTTTTTGGATATCTCACAAAAAGTTTTAGTCTTGTTTAATCTTGTAATTTTCTAGGAAATTATCAAGGATAATGAATTTCTGAACAATATTCTTAATGTCTTTTGAAAAATTGAATTCATTTGTTGGATATTTCACAAAAAGTTTAAAGCATTCTTTTAACCCTGAAATAATCCAGGAAAATATTAAGGATAATGAAAATCTGAACGATATTTTTTGTTTTTCGAAGAAATGAATGAATTTTTTAGGAATCTGAAAAAAGTTTAAATAATTCTTTAGTTCTAAAATTACCAATGAAAATATCAAGGATAATGAGTTTCTGAACTATATATTTGATGTCTTTTGGAAGAACTAAAATTATTTTTTAGAAATATCACAAAAAGTTTAAATCATTTTTTAATCCTCAAATAATCGAAGAAAATATCAAGGATAATGAATTTCTGAACGATATTTTTGATGTCTTTTGGATGAATTAAATTAATTTTTTGGATATCGCATACAAAACTTTAAAAGTACAACAAAAATCCTTCAATCCTAAAATTATCCTGAAACAAATTGAAAACAACTTTGTTTAAATCTACCAACATTGTAAACCATCAATAATTTATTTAACGTACAGCCACCCATGCAACATTAGAAATTGTAAAACCCGAGTCCTGCTTTATAGAAAGTGTAGGGAACAGATGCGGAAGTTAATTCGAGTGATTCCGGTTTAAAACCAGCGCCGCCGCCTCCTGCGAAGGACTACATCCAGGTAGTGTATGGTGTTTTGTATAGTTTTACAGCTGTGTTTCTTCGCCCGCTGCTCGATGATGGTAAAATTCCTCCGGTGAGAGCTTCGAGATGATAAAAGATTTTACGAGTGCACTTGATCAGAGTTTATGGGCGGCGGCGGCAGCGGTGGCGGCAATGGCGACAGCACTTGACTTTGTTGATGGCCGCTCGCGTCCAAGAAGCGAACGTTTAAGGATAACAAAACGTTGAAGGTGGTTGCAATCTTCCTTATTCAGCTTTTCGAAACACGCCGGAGGTTTTTTATTTCTTGGTTTAAGGATTAGAATTAGTCCTTTTAAGGACTGAATTTTCTGGAATCTTCCTGAGATGGAATTTTCAATTTTTAGGTTATTTGATTTATCATTTTTTTACCAGAAAAATTGGAAATCCAAGTAGGTATTTTATAGTGTTATTTATGGAAATGAAATCCTTAAAATTAATATGAAATAATGGATAAAACTTAAAAATAAATGGTATGAATAAATTTAGAAATTATTGGATGAAAATTTGAAGGATAAAAATGGATATTGGGATGAAACGTGGAAAATGAAATGAACGTGCACATTGTTGAAACATTAAGTTCGGTTCGGTATAGGTTATGTGTGAAAAGGAGTGGGGGGAGGATGGGTAATAAAAAGGTGAAGCGTGGGCGGATTACGTGCGCAAAATGATATCGAAGATATAATTTAGTTCAACGTTCGCTGACATATATCGAGGATATCATCGTCCTGTATCTCTATGATTGCTGGTAATGATATCGGATGGCGGAGTAATAAGGTTAACGGATATTGATACTTTATTAAAGTGCATTAATCTATGAATGTTAAATTTTATTGATTTTATTATCGTCGAAATTAATTTTCAGTTTGATTGCATTAATTTAATCATATTAAATTAATATTATGCTATAAAATTCCACCAAAAATTTAAGTTTAAAATCATTAAAAAATGTCATTCTAAAAAACGGTTATAAATTTGAATTTAATATTGATTTGGAAAAAGGATTAAAATGACGGTTAATTAATACGGAAATCAAAGGATTTTGCAATTCAAAAGCTTAACACTTCCGCATTGTACGGAAATTCATTGAGGATCATTAGTTAATTGCCCAAAATGCATGTGGCTGTTGAAATGGGCGCCTTCCGGCTTTGTCTCGCGAGCGCCCTCTGTCATTAGGGTTTGCATGAATACCTGCGGCTTCCATCCTCACAAACTAATACTAACACCCGAATATGCACTTATGCACTTGAAGCATTCATACTAAACACTAAATGCATGGATAGAAAGAGAAAAGGGATGTAAGGATTGGAAGCAAGACGAAGAAAGAAATAGATCAAAAGGATAAAGGATAAAGATAAAAGATGAAGAGGAAATGTTAAAGGATACAGAAATACCGGAAATTGGATTAAATTTATAAAAGACTTGAAATAGAACATTATACACTTGAAAATCTGAATTTCATCAAAAACTTGATAAACAATGATAATGTTTTTGAAAATTTAATAAATGTAGGAAATTCTACAAGGATAAAAATTCGAAACCCTTTTTAGATCCTTCCTACAGACTTCGTTCTAAAAATAACATTTTTCCACAACAATTCTTTTTCAGTCCATTGTAAGCATAATCCAATTTGAAGAAGGAAAATCATGACAGGATAGTGAAGAACGATGAGTATAACATTTCCTGGGCGCAAATTTCCGGTGAGGCACTTGTCCAATAATATTAAGTGTCTGCACATAACCTGAAAAAACATGAGGATTCCTGCGGAGAAGTGCGAAACCCTCTTCATTTGAGAAGAATGCAGTCACATTCCTCATTCACTATTTTTCCATCAATCAACCGTTATTGACAAGGATACCGGAAACGACCGGAAGCTCTATTAACATTTTCCCTTCAGAGCACTAACAAGGATAAAGTATCTAGTGGTTTTTATTTCATTTCCTTATTCTTTAAACTATTTTGCATAATATTTTTATACATTTTTTAAAGTGGAAAATTTTAAGGATAATTATGGATATATTAATTTAAGATTAAATTTTGAAAATTTTCAACTATAGAGACTAATTGTGGTTCATGAAGAAGAAATTCATTGAAGAATAAAATATCTAAAACGAAAAACAATTTAAACATTTTCAAAAGAAATTTCAAGGATAATTGCAGAAATTTTTCTTATGTTTTTCTATTGACTATTGACTCTGGAAAATATTCACATTCAGGATAATTAACTAAAAAACGATAATCAATCTGAAAGGATAATAAATATTCCTTCTTTTATTCTTATCAAAAATCAATCAATAAAATCAACCAATCAACAAAAACTGAAAGGATAATTGAAGACATCCAATCCTTCTCCATTTCCTTCGGTAATTATTCGTCCTGAAAAGTGTGTGGGAGGCGGTCCAAATGAGTCCTCTGCTTCTTTGCTTCCTCCCTGCAATAAATCAATAGATTATCCGCAATTGAAAATGAATTCGAGTTAAATTCGTTTCATTTTGGCTTGCATTGTCCTTATTGTTTTCCATTGTATGCATTAGGCAAACATTACGCTTGGAAGCGATGGGTGCATTATCCTGAAAGCGTAGCACTTGAAAGAACTTCATTTTTCTTGCTTTTTTTCTCTCCTCCATCTGCACATATCCATTACATCCCCACCCCCACGCCATTTCCACATTTCCTATTGTAAAACCATTTTTCACCTCGCCTCATTTACAATTTATCATTGCACATGCGAGTAATCCTTGAACCGAGGCTAGTGTTTGCGTACAAGGACGAAAATTTCATATGCATGAATTTGAACCCATGCTTAAAGGTAATTAATTAACGTTAAAAGGAGTGGGGGGGGGTTCGTGCCAGGTGTTGCTGTGGGCGGCCATGTTGAAGTAAATAAAAGGAACATCTGGTTCCATTCTGGAACGTAATGAATGTTATCCTAGAGAAATTGTATAAATTTCCAGGTTTTGTTTGTATCCTTGAAGAATTTCCAGGATAATATTTGAATTTTCAAGGTATCACTGTATATTTTTTAATGTGAATTAATAAAGTTTTACTGTAGATGTTAAAATACAGGATAATCGAATATAAAATTAAATAAACGAAAATTGACACGAAAAATTTGGTGTTTTCTGAAATAAAAAAAGGATAATAAAGATTTGGTTCATGGAACAAATGAGAATTCGTTGCCGTGTGTCACAATTGAATCGAACAAGCTGCCGAAGTCGTCGCATTTCACTTGATTACATGAAAAGCTCCGAATTTCCACGATTTTCCCAGCGATCCTAGCGCCACCGGTGGAAATTCTGGTTCTAGACTTTTAGTCTCCTTGCGCGCTAAAAGCGAATCAACTCTTTTACTTACACAGCGCGTGAAAGAAATCCCGACCTAAATGAACAGGATGCTCCAAGGATAACGTGTGAAAGACTTCTTTCTCCTTTTTCTCACTGCACTTTTCCCGGTTTTCATTTCGCCTCTTTTCGTGGCCATCCAAGAAAATACTGACCACAGTGTTAATCAGCACGGAGTGTCCATTTCGTCCTGTTTTATAAGGAGCGTCCTGGGAAATTATAAAATTTCATTTTCACATGTAATAATTTCACGTATAATTTCTTCTAAGTTATCACCAATAAAAAAACGGGATTTTTTGTAATTATTGAAGAGGTTGAAAAGAGATGTAATGTAATTATGGGATTTTGTTGCAGGTCACGTGGTTGCATCACAAAAAGGACTCCATTCATTTGTTGACGGTTGGAAAACAACAATACAGCAGTGATGATCGCATTTCACTCAACTTCCGGTATCCGAATAATTACCGACTGCAGATTACGTATGTGACGCGACGAGAGGAAGGATTGTATGAATGCCAGGTGGCGACACATCCGCCGAAAGTCAAACGGATATTTTTGAAAGTTACAGGTTTGTACCTCCATTTTGAAATTACACATCAAACACTTTTAAAACCAATTTAAACAAAGTAATTCATTATTTTCTTAATTATTCCTTAGAAAACTTTCTTAACATCGCATTAGCTATCAAAAACTTCAGAAAAAAAAACTTCAGAAAAATAAAAATCCAAAAGTTGTTGATTAAAAATTTGAAAATTTCTGAAAAATTTTAATTTAAGTTCCAATATTTTTTCTACATTGAAAATCATTTTTAATTATTGGACAGATATGTAACCTTAATAATAGTTTGATTTAAAATGGCGTCTGCATACATTAACAAGATAACCCAATTATGCAATAAACAATAATTGAAATGACGTATGAATAATTTACTACCAGTTAGCCATTAGTAAACAAACACATCAACTTATCAACCGCAATCAATGCGTCAATCTGCACGTTTTGGGGGTTGCATAATGAGATTCAAACAAAATTCATAATTAATAGCCAGACATCATTTTCATCAATATTAATCCTGATAGATTGTTTGTTATTAGTTTCAGTTTCGATGTAGTAAACTATTTCAATGCTACTTACGTAAATAAATAAACAATTTTGAAGGTTAACAGTAGATGATGTTAATAGCAAATAAGGATAATTTTGACCGTTAAAGAAATTTATCTGATCTTTAGAAAAAAAAAAATCAAATTGATAGTTGTAGTTCATAAAATTTTTTTTTGATTTTTAAAAAAAGTTATAAAACGAAACTTTTTCTCAAGAAATCCTAGAGTTTCTTCTTATGATTTAAAAGGAGAATTCTGGGGAAAAACAATGACAAGTTGTGAAAATAAATTTCCTTGTCTGACATTATAGTTTAGCTGAAGAATTTGTTGAATATGTTTTGGTCATAAAGGATTAAATTTTAATAAAACATGCAAATGTTGCTCCTATTATTATTATGATGATCAGGGAAGTTGTTTGCGTTCCGGGCAAAACGGGAGAGCATAGGGATTTTCATTTTGTTACATTGCAGGATGAATAAACCAAAGTGAAATATTCGCTGACGTCGCTGCAGCAACAATAATCATGATGATGGCATAAGAAAATATTCCTATTATAAATTCCTTTTGTGTTCCACGCATCCCTATCCTATATCCTGTATCCTGGATGACAGGAGTACGTGCAGCATACTCCATTCAAGATATCCTGCCATCTATAATATAATAGTCCTTATATTTTATCATTAAAAAATTATTATTTTGTTTAATAACTTTTCATTAAATTTTAAATTTTATTATCCTGAGATTTTATATTTATATTAATTCATAATTAAATTATAAATTAGTTTATTAATAAAAATCCTGAACTTTTGGAAATAAAAACTTGTTTCCTGAAGAAATTTACAACGTTGCCATTTTTATCCCCTTTTTTGAAGGATATAACTTGTAGAACATCTGATAGAAAATATTACCATTTAGCACGATTCCCATTACTGTTTCGTATACAGGAAGGATATTTGCAAGGATCAGTTTCCAATTTGCCTGAATGTTTTATCAACATCGACGTGAAAATGCCACCGAAAAGTTAATTAATTCCACGCAAGGACGAGGGGGTATTTTAATTAATTTGTTGTGTGGAGATCAAGAGCCGCTGGAGGGCGCCACATGAGACGTGGTATTTTACAGCGTTGGCGACGTTGTATTTTATGACTTTTCAGCCATCGAATGCGCGCGGCCGGAAATCGAGAGCCGGCTGCGTGCTGATGGCTGACTGTTTGAGGGGCTTGAAGATGTTTGAAAACTAATCCGATGATGATACGTGTTAGTTTAGCATTTGCATTTAGACGACGAAGAAAGAGGGCGTAAATTACTGGGATCATGTTCCAATGTTGATCCTCGTGTTGTTCTTCCGAATTATGGTTGTTTACATCCGGAAATCCTTGAATTAACAAAAATGTCAGCAAAATCAAAAATTTTAATTGGAAGATTGTTATTTTTTAAGTTATATCCTTGAAATTTGGAATTAGGACGAAATGGCAACATTGCAAATTTATTAAATGTCATTTTCTTGATTTGAAAGAGATTTTATTATAAATTTAATAGTTCGATTGGAAAATAACAGAAAATAGTTTAATCAAAAACTTCTATCAGAAAAAAATCAAGGATAATAAAACCGGAAATACCCCTACTACACAAAAAAAAACAAATCCTCTAAATCTAATAAAATCAATCTCACTTGACCAAAAAAAAATACAGGAAGTAAACCTTCGGTAATCTGTATGTCCTGTTGTGTTGTTACAGCTCCTGAAATAAGGATAACGGATGAATCCGGTCGACAGGTAACTGAAAGGTATTACAAGGCCGGAAGCGGCTTGGAACTTTCGTGCCATGCTCGCCAAGTGGGCGCATCCAACGACGAATTGCCCATCAGTTGGCAACATGGCGACCAACTACTCACCAAAGGCATCAGGTAACATCTCCTTAAAATTTCCCATCATTCTATCCCTCCATTGCATCCATCTCCTCCTTGTTCTTCCTTCCTCTGCCGAATTCTTTTTTTGCAATTCCAAGTTAGTTCACCCAGTTAAAACTTTCCTCCAAATAATACCGCCCATTATTGCAACGCGGAAATATAGAGGGAAACTTTTCATTCGTACGAGTGGAAAATTTTCGCGAAAAATTTGTCCGATGATGAATAAAACTAGGGGGGAGATTTGGTCGGCCGCCATTTGCAATTACTCATACGGTTCCAAGCATGACGTGTATATAGTCGTAAGGAAGATGAAGGAAGGAGAGGGGGGAGGGACCGGAAGAAGGATGTGATGGCGCATAATGGCGGGTGACGCGCACAATTTTTGCGATTGCAAAGTTTTAAAGTGCAAGTGTTTTATCAAACGATAACTTTTCGTCCTGCGAACTGGGGATAAAGTTTTATGTTAGGAGTGAAGGAATGGTGGGCGGAAGGAATCTCGGGAGGATACAAACTTGTCCTTTGGTTCTTTAATGACACCTCAACAATTCTGTGATTTTACTCGTTTTCTCATAAAATATTTAGTTTGTTAGTTGGGAAAATCGATAGAATTGAATTTTTATCCTTTGGGATTTTTCAGTTTAAATTCCTGGAGTTTACAAATTTATATTCAAGCATTTTATCTCTTTTTTCATTTTTAAGATACTCCATTTACCTAATAAAAATTTCAGTACTTCTAAAAGGATAATAAACCGGATATAACAACATGTTATCATTATTATCCTGATTTATCATTTTTTGAAAAAATTATCCTAAGTTTTTAAATATTTATATAAGGATAATCAGCATTTCATTTAACATTTTGAATTCTTCTTGAATGTTTGAAATTATCCATTTAGCCAATAAAAATTTCAATACTTCCTAAAACCGGAAATATGAATGATTTATCCTTGTTATTTCCAACTCAATCATTTTTTCATGAAATTCTCCCAGATTTTCATCCGCCATCTCCTCAATTATAAATTTTTTGATTTGATAATAGTGAGCACATATGCCGATGAAACTTTTCCTCCACTTCCGGTTGATGCGTTCACGCGCTTGCCGCATCCACCTTGGGAAATTATGGCGCGCCAGCGATAAGTTTCCTCCAGCAATAATGCAAATACCCATCCACCACCACCAACCACCCCCACCATTCCCCCATTTTTACCCCCACCACCGCTGGGATCAGTGCTGCATCACTGTTCGTATTCGCATTATTGCATCGCATGCCGCCCCCCACTTCAGTCCATTTTTTCGCGTTCGTACTTCATCACTTTGGCGTTCATTTCACGTTTCCGGTTTATTTATACCCCTCTCCAGTCGCTTTCCAGCCGTGATATACAAAGTGTTTCCGGGAAAACCTCCAAAACGCAAAAATCTAGAACTGAAATGTTTAGAAGTATTTTTGAAACATTTTTTTGTCCACAGTGTGAACGTTTCAACGAGCACCGATTCGGCGCGTACGACGTTGACGGTGGCGCCACTGCAGAAGAAACATTCGGGCAACTATACGTGCGCTGTGGGGGCGCTGGCTGCAGCCACTGTTGCCGTGCACGTACTCAACGGTAAGTTATGGCCGCCAACGAGGACGAAGTCTTCGCGTAAATCTTAACTTTGTGCAAATGTAATGAGCTGGTTGGCTGATGCAACCATTAACTTTCACTTAGTTGACGAGTGAGTGGAAACCATCACCGCCTCCAGCCATTGGATACTTTATCCAGCAAAACTTTTGGAAAATTCCGTGCTTAAAAGCTTCATTTCAATCAATGATTTTCATGATTTCAAAACTAGATGGTGTTGAAACTCATCAAACTAGGCATAAAAACGTTTTAGAGGTCACTGATTGGTTGAAATCTACGAACGAAACGCCCTTTTAAAATCTCCCCCTTTTTATTGGTCCCTAGTCCCCATGGTAACACCCCTCACGGAGTGAACGCACGCTCATAGGACGTCACGTCCCAATCACCCTTCAAGGTCGCGTGTGTGAGTGGCGTTACCCAATCCCAATCATCAAGGGGCGTGGCGACATTAACAACCACCCATATATATCCCAAAACCGGCGATTTCACCCTTAAAAATATACATTTGTGTATCTCATGAACCAATTGCACTAATTGACTCTAAAAAATTGCAATTTCCTCCGCGTTTTAACTACTATCCCATAAACTTTGTGATTTATCCACATGCAGTTAATGCATTAATTTAATTACCAATGAACATCCACCGGGGGCGGTAACGCTTCATAAATTTTTAACGAAAATATGGCGTGCGGATATGTTCCAGCCAGTAAACATGGACGATGTCCAAAAGGTCACCATTATCCGAACGGGCGCAAATTGCGGCGGAAGCTCCACCGAAGTCGCATTTTTCGGCATGGAGGCGGCTAAAGAGTGGTGGGGGGTGGACGAAACAAAACCGTGTGCAGCAATGCGGGATATTTATGTGTCGGGCGTGTCCAACGTTGAATTGAGCCATGAACGGCAACATGTTCATAGATTTCTCGCTCCCGGATGGATAGTCGCACATTCCAGCGCGCTCCTCGAAGAATTCCGCATGATTTCAAGTGAAAAGATTACACACATTCGCAGCCAGCGCGCGAAAAGCGGCTGGGAAAAGTTTGAAGGAAATCGATATTATGACGATAGGTCATTTGATTTGTATTCACGCGACGTTACATTTCTTCCTCTTCTTCGATTTCTTCGGCTTGGATCCTTCCCCCACTCCTCACCACCCCCACCATCGAAGTTCTTCGACTTTGTTGGAGTCATAGGAGACGACTTCCTCCTTTCAGGATCGCTCCTTTTTTTCGTCTTCGGCGTTGAACGTCTTCCAGTTCGTATCCAGAATCGCGAAAAGCGACCAGGACGAGTCGAGGAGCATAAGGAGGACTCCACACGTCCGCAAACGTTAAAAAGAGTTAAACTGGAGCGCCTTTCTTTGGATGCTTTGATGGCGGAAGCGGAGAGAATCCTCTTGGTGGCTCGGCGTTTGGCGCGCCTCCAAATCTTCAATTAAATAATGGGTTACACTCGGCTAGATTGCCTTCTTCAGTCCATCCACCCCCCCCACTCCTCGATTTTGGTTGGGCTCATTCCGGGGCTTTGAATGACTTTATGGTTGCGACCATGGATGTCCCGCTCCAGGATCCCAGAAAATGGGAAAGATGATTATGCGTCTCCATGGCGACAGTATAAGAATAATACACACAAGAAACGGTCATTTAGTCCATGGGAGAGTTTTGCGTTGTCCTTCCTTCATTTACCCGTTTGCCAGTCATTTTCCTGCAGGATGAGGACGAGGAGTCGTTCGACGATGTTCATTTCCGCTTTCATTTCTGAGCGTTTGAAGAAATACTGGGGGGGCGGGAGTTATCCTTTGACCTCTTTGTCCTTTTCGTCCTCCATCGAAGAAGTCATCAGTTGCTACGCTTCGTTGACGAAATAATAATGTTTCTTTCATTTTTCGTAGTTCAAATTAACGTCGTTTACATTTGAATTCTCATGCATCACCAGCGACATCTTTGTTAACCAATCAAACTAAAGTTGACTAAAATTTGTCCTTTTTTGATAGATCAAATAATTTTTTACGAAAATCAAGGATAATAATTTTATGATCTTTGTTTTTTGATGTTGATATTAAACAAAATTTGTTTTTTTGTTTCAAGGATAATAAAAAAAATGTGAATAAAGAAAACAAATCCTTAAAAGTACTTTTAACTTTCAATTTAGTTTATTCATTAATGAAATTGAATAAAGTCCAGTTCAAGAAAAATAAACAATTAAAAGTTTAAAAATTTATTTGGAAACTCTAAATCGTTTCCAGGATAAAAAAGTTTTGCAATAAATTTTCCAAGAAAAA
The DNA here is from genome assembly GCA_030264555.1 of Aleochara sp. GC000083. NCBI lineage: Eukaryota > Metazoa > Arthropoda > Insecta > Coleoptera > Staphylinidae > Aleochara > Aleochara sp. GC000083. The sequence goes on from JARJDZ010010989.1 coordinate 20,474, forward strand.
AACACCCCTATTTTAAACCTGGAAATGTGTATCTGATATAAATTGTTAGAATTAGTTAACCAAAAAAAATCAACGTCGAAAAAAAAAATACAGGAAAATTGGAAACTGTCGAATACGATCCAGAATGCAAATTGGGATGCATTAATTTGGATTGAAAAATTGACGCTGCAGGGTTGGACTAATTAAAGCACCATCCAGCACAGCTATCAATGTCTGTATGGGGCGCATCCCTCAGGACTCGCATCCAGATTTTCCGGTGACAAGTTAAATAAGCGCACGCATGGACTGCCTTCATGCCAGAATGGCATAGAACAAAGCCGATCATAATCCAGCAAAACCGAGCGTTTTTTTTTTTCATCATCATCATTGTGTTCCTCCTCGTCCTAGCCGCAAGACTGGCAATAAAACGGTGATCGCGATTTAATGGCGCGAACAGTATTTCCTCCGTCGTGCAAGATGGCCGATGGACGATTACAAGCAAACACATTATACGTGCTGAAGAAGTATAACAGATTAGTCAGCACTTTTTCAATTCGGGGGATGCGTTCGCCATCTTTTTCCAGGTTTTCTGGTTGCTGCGCTGGTGCGAGCAATAAATATGAGCGATAATAGTAATGCGGCTAGTTGGGGCTGATCCTTGCTGGTTATCTATGGGGCGAGATTTTATGAACGAAGGCGACATCTCTGACGATGTGGAAGGGAATTACGACAAATCGACGTCATGGCGGAAGGATTTCCTGATGGCTTCAAGGTTTTATCCACGAACGGGACAGCCACTTATGGGTTTTATTGTTTTGTGATAAGTTTGAATGAGGGGCAATTATCATTACTAATCAAACGTGTCATCAAATGTATTATGAAACGTGTTAGGAAATAATTCTTCATTTTTTTCTTAATTAGAAAATAATGCAATGTTGATTTTGAAAGCATATAAACATAGAGCATGAATTAATGGATAAATTAGTTTTTTCCCTGGTCAAATTGGATGAAAATTAACGATTTTATGAGCATTCAAACTTTTCATTTGAATTTACGTTATAAAGGATGCTCAAAGGATAAATAAAATGGCGGCCTGTGATGATTTAAATGGGGGGTAACTAAGGTCTCGAGCTTAGCGTCCTTAGCAACCGCCAATACAAACAAACAAATCACATAGTATCAACTGACAGCGGGAAAGGTAAAATAGAATTTTTTTAAAATAAATTTTAATGCACTTCCTGACGTCAGAAATACTCGAGTAAGATATCAAATTAAAGATAATTAAATTTCCTTTCCATCAGGCATAGTGCCATCTTTGAATCTTTTGAGATAAAGTTGTTATACTCAGTTAAAATTCATATTTCATTTTACTATCTTAGAGAAAAATAAAAAAGAAATTTATAAAATTAATTTTGCAAGATTTCCAGGCGTTGAAATTACTTGACTAAGGCATCAAATTAAAGCTAATTAAATTTCCTTTTGATCTAGTAAAATGGCAAATCTCTATCTTTTGAGATACATTTGTTATACTTAGTTAAAATTCATGTTTATTATGCACTCAAATGAGAAGATAAATCAAAAATTTTTTAAAAGAAAATTTAAGACACTTCCAAACGTCAAAAATACTTAAATATAGTATCAAATTAAAGCTAATTAAATTTCCTTTCGACCTACAGAAACGGAAAGTCTCTATCTTTTGGGATAAATTTGTTATACTTAGTTAAAATTTATGTTTATTTTGCACTCAAAGGAGAAGATGAATCAAAAATTTTTTAAAAGAAAATTTAAGACACTTCCACACGTCGAAAATCCTTAAATATAGTATCAAATCAAAGCTAATTAAATAACCTTTCCATCTAATAAAACATCATTTCAGTATCTCTTCAAAAAAAATTGTTATACTTTGCTAAATTTCATGTACAATTTTAAGGATAAAAATTTAATAAAAAAATCTGTTTTAATTTCCGGATACCGGAAGATATGGGTCATATTCTCGTCCTGATTGAATTGCACATCAAAAAATACCATCGACACATAAAGCAAATAAAAGATTTGTGCAAATACCATGCAGCCGAAGAGAAATTGTAAAAGCAAATCCATTTTGCTCGGCAATAAAGTACAATGAAATAAAATAACAAGACGTGCAAAAACACGGCTCGATAAGCGAAAACATTTCGTAATGATTGAAAAAGCATTCGCTGCACACGAAGTGTATCGCAAAAATGGCCGCCATGGCCGCTTGTGCAGAGTTTGCTCTCGGAGGGAAACTATGTGCAACTGAAAGTAATGTTTTTCATGGCGAACGGGATATTTTTCGGGGGAAAAGCTTGAGCATATTACACTTGTTCTCTGCGAATTCTACGTGTAACGAAATGAAGAGAAAATGGAGCGAAACGTCGACGAAACACATTCCGGTTATTTCTTCGTTCTTCGACGATTTCCATCGTTTACAATTCATTTTAGTTCAGTCACGAATGCACTGAAGTGACGCTTCATTCGTCGATTCGCCAATTCATGTTCATAACCTTACTTTTTATCATTGAAAAAACCGTTACAAAACGATCAAATTTGTATAATTATGAAATCTTCAAAAAATCTAAATTTTTTTTTGTATAACGATTCTTAAATCTGTTTTTTTTTCATTTTCAATCCTCTATGTTGGTAATTTTTATTAAATAAATTATGATATATCGATGATATGAAATTATCCTTTTAATAGAGATGGGAAAATTTTAATATATGTAAAACAAATGAGTAACTAATAGAACACTTTGTCGTCAACTTATTTTATTAATGATAGTATTAGTGCAACGTTCTGCAAGTTTCGTAATTAACTAATGTCGATTATGATTAATTACTCAGTCGTCTGCCCAGTAATTTGCTGTTAAGTAATGTGGAAAATTGCATGCCAAAATGTTCTGACGTAAATGAACTTACTCGCTCGTCTGATTGCTGCATGCATCCAACTCGATCACTAATTAGTTATTTATGCATCGACTTGTTTGTTGGTGATTAATTTATTTGCTAATTAACCCGAAGAAATCCAATAAGAAAAATATTGTTGTTGACATTAGGATTTATAAATATCATTTTTTTCTAGATATGTAACTGAATTTTTTTCAAAGGATAATTTTGAGATACTATAAAAAATTTGTTTTAAAAATTTCAATCGTCAATAGATATAAATTAATTAAATAAATAGTCAAACTCCATTCAACATAAGAAGATATTATAAATTTCTTTGAAAAACTAGAAAAATTAAAATTGTAATCTTGGAAAGTTTTTCCTCATAGTCCTTGGAAAATCTTAAGATACAAGCACTAAATACCCAGGATTACTAATGGCAACGAAGTAGCAACAAGAAAAACCCAAGAAAAAATAAAACTCTTCGGGGGATGATGGCTCAATGAGCTGCTGCATTAGCCGAACAAGTTGTAAAATAACAATTTTTGTTGCAACCCTCGTAAAAACAATCCGGAAACGAGGCACCACTCATACACCCCGTAAACATCGACGTTGGGGTGTCCCTTCTTAGCTCAAAGAGTCCTTTGGGTCCTTTGGGTCCTTGTTCTTGTATTACTCTACCTAAATGCACTCGTGAATTGGATGGCACTGAGAGTACTTTTACGATCCTGTACCTTTTTTTCATTCTTTGGGTTCCTCCGAGTGCCCACTTCAAGGATTTGGAAATAAAGGACTAATCAATAGCTTTCAGGATAAAAATGAATAATCCTGAAAAATTTCGAGATCAAATCAACATTCTTTTAAAATATAATCATATGTTATTAGGATAATACGATTTTGAAATTTTGTGTTTAAGGATCACTTGAAAACAGGATACAAAAAATTTCCAAATTTATGAATGAATTTTCAATTTTTTTTTTTCAAATATGCGATGTATCTTAAACTCATTTTTTGAGCTTCAATTTTAAAATATCTTTTAAATTACATTAATATGACAATATAATATTATCCTTTTGACATTTTATCCTCGAAAGATCTCTTTGAAACAGGATATAAGAAAATTCCAAAGTTTTGAACGCAATTTCCAATTCTCTTTGAATTTCTTCCTTCTTGTTTTTTTCTCAGTATCTAAAACTCATTCCTTCAGAAAAAACTCATTGGTCGCCATTTTAGACATTATCCTTCCAAAAGGATACCTAATCTACATCGATATATTTTTTCCTCCCGCCATCTTTCACACAACTTACTTTCCTCTTCGATAGAGAGCGCTCGGATCGCCTTGCTGCTAAGTAGATGTAATTAAAAGTTTTCGCATTACGCTCCCGTTTTTTTTTTGCACGGATCGCATGCCTCGTTCGTTACATTCCTTCCTCCAGCTGACAAACACTTCAGCTCTGTTTTCGAAATCCGCCATCGTCGAAACTAACGCCGGCGATTACCTCCTGCGAAGAATCCTTCGGAAAACAAACAAACTTTTTTTTTGGTTTCTATTTGCACGCTATTTACGTGCATAATTACCGCCGAAACAATCTGCCGAGGTAATTATCGGTAATTATCATTAGATTGAAGATTGCAGGTAATCAAATTAATGTTTTTCGTTTTTCTTTTGTCGTTTGGCACCATTACAAACAACCCCCACTCTTTTGCAATTTCTTGGGGGTATTTCAATGCCGGAAGGTATTTCCGGTCATTAGACATTGCGAATGCATGTGCACGAAGATATTTTTGCACTAAACAGGCAATTTGCAGGACGCTACAAGTACCGTTTAAATTCGCAAATAACTAAATTGCAAGCTTTACGTTTAGCTACAAAGTGCGCTTTTTAAGTCTGCGTCGATCACGCGAATCTATTCACTATGCAAAACTATGCAAAATTTTATATAGGGTGTTAAAATTTCCACCAAAAAAATTTTAAAAATATCAACATTTTTGAAAATTTTAATTTCTTTAAATTTGAATTTGTAATTTTTTGCATACATTGAATACTTATAAAATATAAGATTTAATTTATCACTTATTTTTCAACGAAATCTAATTTAAAATTTTCTGAAAATATAAATTTTGAAACAGTTAAAATTTAGTTTTAGTACACAGTCTTCAAAAGGATAATTAGAGTGTAGATATTTATGTGCAACATTTTCTGTATGTGTGTATGTGTGTAGGTGGTGGAATTTTACTGCTTCCTGTCACACACACAAACGCACAATTATAGGAAGTTCACTTAATAATAGCACGCTTTCTGGGAATCATTTGCATCGCTAAAGTATTTCCTCCAACGAGTTTCCTTCGCAACTTTCTCGACTCCTTTGGCGTCTTTGGCCGCTTCGCTTTTGTAACACTTCGACGTATTCGATGTATTTTTAGTCCTTTTATTACGTCCCGTTCGAGATCCTATGGTAGTTCGTGTCTTGAGCTTGTTATATCATTAGTTATTGATGTAAAGAGGTAGTTTTCTCGAGGTGCATTCAGAAATTCATGAGGAACGTGGAATTTTCGTGGGTTTATTATATTTTCATTTCATAAATTGAATGCTAGTTCAAAGGGAATTTAATTGGCTTTAATTTAAGTCCGAAATCATTAAATATTTGCAATTTGTTGATGAGATATGATTAAATGTATGGGAAAATGTTTATAAGAATTTACAGATTTTTTTTTGGTTCATAATTTATTTCTTTGTTTATACTTTATATATTTCATAATTCATTCAATTGTTAAATAGATCATAGATAAATATTTTTAGGATATTTTTTTGATTTTTGATAATTTCTATAAATTATGACAGGATTTTCCTCACAAATAAAGATTTATATTGATTTAATTTTAAACTCTTATTATTTTTCTGGAAAAATAATTTTCTAGGAAAATTTACAAGATATCTGAAAATCTGCATAAATATTTATTGAATTAGCAAATAAAGATTTTTAGAATATTGTCTTAATCTATTGATTACAGATATGATATTCCAAACAGGATAATTTATTTATTTAATAATTTATTACTATACTTGAAATTACTAACGAAAATTTCATAATATTTCAAAATATGAAAGAAAATTCATATTTGATTATTGATTGATTTGGATTCAACGAATTTGATTCATAACCTTAAAAATATCAAATTCGATTTGAATTAAAAATTAGATTAATAGATTTTTTGTTTTTTGATAATTTTAATTATTTTGTTTATATATAAGCTTATAATTGAATAATAAATCATCGAAAATTAAAAAAAAATTCAATTAAAGATCAAATCGATATTTATTAAATTTTTCACACGCATTGAAATCACCACCAAAATAAGAAAAGCGTCCCCTATCAAAACTTTTCTATATTCACCCAATATATATATAATATGCTAAGGTTACTATGACAACCACCAGTATCATTGCCGCCCCCGTCCATTTGCAAACAACAGACAATGTACACAATCAATAACCCTAATGAATGTTTGATGCATGTTCATTTCGATTACAATGAAAGCTGGGATGTCAGGATGTGCTGCAGCCATCGTTGCCGCCCCCGCAATCTCAACGCCATCCTGGAACGTAATTGTTTACGACAGTATGCACGACGTTCCCGTTATCGAAATGGGAGGCGGCTGTGTATCGAAAATGTTTTGTGTTCGATGCATATCTATCTGACAATGAGATTTTGGGGGCGGGTTGAGGGGGTGGTTGTTATCCATTAACAACAATCACATTCGGCAACTGGTTGTTAATTAATTCTACATGCAGCATGCATGAATTTGTGAAGGAGTGGGGGATGGGTGGACATTAAATTTGCTGAAATTGTTGATGAGGCGAAAATCATACAAAAATTAATTAAAATTGATTATTTGATGACAATCAACGGATATGAACGAATTTTTATTTTTAGGTTGGATTTTCGGGGAGTTTATTTGTTTTGGTGAAATTCAATTTGATTGGGAAATTTTAAGGGAAATTCTTTTTAAAATTTGTAAGTTTAAAGTCAGATATTTAAACGATCTATTAAATAAATAAATTTAATGAATTTTTTTAACAATAGATGTTTCAACGATAATTATTTTGAATAATTAAATTTCTCAAAGGATTTTTTAAAATATCATTGTTTTCAATCTGGAAATCAACTGGAATCAATTAATTAATATTCAAATTAGAATTTCCAAGAAAGTTACTCCAAACTTTGAAAACCTCAAAATTAACAAAAAGAAATTCGATGAATAATATTTTTTTTGTAATTTTTTTAATTCTTGAAGAATACCATCAATAAACGCTTTAAACCAAATTTTTAAAACATATCACGTCCAACTAATTAATTTCCCCATCCTCCCCACCATTTTTAAAATAGTGGGTGATAACAAATTAGCATTAAATAAGAAAACAATAGAGAACTGCTTGCTCGTGGAATATTTTATGGCTGCAAGCGAAGCACAAGTCAAACGCTTCTCTCCGTACCCACCCCCTCCCCGTACCCACCCCCTTCTTCTGTCACTCCACTTCCGGTTATCCTTCCTAGTGCCAAAGAAGTAACTATATGAGGAAGCAAACACACCTAGCACCACAGTTTCCGGTGGGGGTGGTAGTGAGAAAGGATGTGTGCAAAAAAGGACATGTATTCGCGAATGCAGCGCCATCTTCGGCGGCGGGGGGCGGCTGTGCATGCAACGCCATCGCGATTATCTGATTAATTCAGTTCACGTTCGCTGTCATACGTATCTGAAATTGTTTACCCCATAAACAAGTGGCGCTAAGAAACGAGGACTACGTGCAACCAGACATACACATTCACATCCACACTTGAGTTTAATCGAAGGACGTTATCTTGCCGCCTCCAATGTGCATTCAGGACTAGTTATGTATTACTGGTTGCTAAATTGTTCTGAAATTTAAAAAATAAACTAAATTTCTTTGAAAATGATGTAATTTTTTTATTTTTGGTTATGAAGGTATTTTTTCATGCGACAAAATGTCGTGAGGTTGTTGATTCACAGGATCATGAAGTAATATATTTTAAAGTCAATTTATTTTCTTGAATGCTATACTTTTTTAAATGTAATTTTGATTAGTTTTATTCGGGATAAATTTAGTGGTAAAACGACAAAATATCGCAGGATTATTTCAAAGAATATTTATTACCTGAAATAATTCTGAATTTCATCACAAAAATATAAATTCCAATGTTCTAAATTTTAAAGTACTTTTTGGTTTTTCAGGTAATTCATATTTTTTCTTGAAAATATTTGTCTATTTTTCTACAGGATAATTTTGGTGACCTTACGACAAAATATCGCAGGATTTTTTCATGAAGAACATTCTCAACAAATAATTTTGTTGCATAGACTTTTGGCTCCTTTCGATAACTTTTCCAAACAAAAAGAAAACTTGGCATTAATTCCCCCGAAAATTATCGAACCTCACTAAAAAATCCCTCCTCTCTTCCTTCTTCTTCCTCCCTTCTCTCCCGGAAGGAAACATCCAAAGAAACGCAACAATACCAACTGCCAAAACTACCCTTCTCCTCAGGACCAACCGCAAAATGGCTGCGAATGCCTGCATTGCCGCCTCCGAAGAACGACGTTTTGCTAAATGACATTAAAACATTAAAACCTTTCAAGCGCGTCCATTACGCGTGTTTTTGCCGCCTCCGAGCGAGCCAGCAAATTTCTTGTCTTATTTACGAGCGGGGTAGACGGCAGAAATCATCACACTGGGAGGCGGCGCTTTTCTTGCACCAGTGGTGGAAAGACAATGCGGCTGGGGGCGGCTGAAGAAGAAGAAGAAGAAGTGCAAAAAGTGCCTGGTCGAAAATGAAGACAAGTTGGCCGACCAAGCATATCGATTTTCATTGTCTCGATCGCTCTTGAGCACCAGTAGTGTCGGGGGTGGCAAAAGTGGTGAGAGGGTGGTGGTTGATTTTTTTGCATTTCTGCGGAATGCATGAGAGCGTCAGGCCGTAAATTCATACGATATTAGAGGGAAATCAAATGAATAATGTTAATGTGTACGCATGCGCTTTCGAATGATTTATGTCGTGGTTTTATTATTGTTGGTGGCGGCGAAGTCAATTGGAAAGAATATCACCATTGGAAAATTACGATTGGAAAATATGGATTCGAATTTTTTTTGAAGAAAATTTTCAATATTAATGGAAATTTTTCATGGAGGGGATTTTTTAATTTTGCAATTATTACAAATCTTATTCATGAAGAAATATATTAAAATATAAACCTTATTTGAACACATGGAAATTTTCTCTAATGTATTTTCATTTATGCAATATATTAAAGTTGAAAAATTATAAATTTTAATTCCAATATTCTTCCAATAATCCTTCTGGCATTGAAGTCTCTGTTTCAGTTATCCCGTTAAAATTGTAATATCTGAATCATTTCCTTCAAAAAAGGAAATTTTTCATACTAAAAAACTTCCAGAATTAAACAAAAATAAAAAAGTTATAAGAAACAAGAAATAAATTCAATAAATTAACAGAAGATTCATTATCCTTGAAAATTTTCTTCGTGGACCATTTATTTTAGTTTTCAATCCGAGTTATTCGCCAAAAAATCTTAGGGAAATATACAAGGATAATTAATTGTTGTTCAAAATGATATTTATTGATAATAAAAATTAATTTTTCAAATACAGAAATTCAAATGAAAATTCTGGAATTTGAGAAGAAACACTGATTTATCCTTAAAAATTAAGATAGTTGAGGATTTTCCAGTCTGGAAAAACTCCAAGGAACTTGAAATTATAAAAAAATATTTCCAGATTTAACCAGAAAAGATATCACAAGTGTAATGTCAATAAATTGTATCCTATTTGATTGTCTAGAAATCTGAAAAATTTTAAAGGATAATGAATGTATTTTGCAAGAAAAATTGATTGGAAATAGATACTAATTATTTGAACGTACAAATTCAACAAAAAATATTGGATTTGAGAAGAAAAACTAATATATCCTTGGAAAATTATGATAATAAAAGATTTCCCAGACTGGAAAAACCGAAACCACAAAAAAACCCTAATATCAGAAACAGCAAATGGAAAACTTGAGCTAATAGATTTCAATTTGCTTTCCAGGCGAATTACCAGCAGCAGTCCATCATGGAAATGCGGCGGGGGTGGGTGGCACCAGTCTACAACTAATCCTGGTGACGGCATGTGTGACCGCATGGCGGTTGAGGTGACCCACTGCAATAATCTTACCGCATGGGCGCACATTTCATTAGAGATCAAGACGCCGAAGACGTCGAAGAATTACAATGCCGCCGCCGCCGCCGCCATCGCCGCCCCCACAACCGACCCCCCGCCAGCTGCTCCACCGCAGGATAACGCTGAAGAAGCCAACGGTTGGAAAATACTGGAGGGGTCAACAATGATATCTCGATCCGAGGATAAAATAAAGATGGGGCTAATCATATCACAACAGGAGAGAGCGAATGAAACCCAAGTTTAAAGGACCATGAAAAACCGGAAAAAAAATAACCTACAAAAAGTGATCAAGGACTTTTACCATGATATAAATAAAAAGTGCGACCATTATCCTTTCATATAATAAATACTATTATCAGAAAATGAGGAAACGAACAAATACTCGAAATAATTGATAATTCTACTTTTAATAAATTAATTGTATAATTGAATGGGAGGATTCGAGGACAACCGGAAACGATATTACTCTATCATTACTAATCTATAAATAAGTATTTAATGTGCGGTGCAGGATGAACCTCAGTGTATGTGGATATCATGCCCAAAAAAATCCAGGATTATTCTTCAAAGGACAATCCTGAAAATTGCTTTTTCCGAATGGATATTCGTTGGAGGATAATGAGGAAATCGAAGGCAAATGAATTGAATTTTCCTCCAACTCCAACTCCGACGTCAGCATCGTCGCAGGATAATGCAAAAAACTAGGGTTTGTAAGAGAAAAGTGGAGGGGGCAACAAATTGGCAGGATTCGCAAGGATTCTTGTGCACAGGTGCTGCTTTTCAAGTGAATAACGAAGGGTATGAAATGAAGAACCATTAATTTTTGGGAGTGGGTGAAGGAACCGGAAGTGAGAGAAGGATAGATGAGAGAAAGGCAAGGATCTATGGATCAATTTTCTAAATGGCGATGCTTTTCCAGGATCAAAATCCAGGACGTTATTAAATTGTCATTGTCGATAATTTCGTTAATTATCATTCGATTAACAAATGTTTAATTGCAAGAAAGATTTTTCTCAAGAGTTTTATAATGGAAAAATTTAAGGATAATTAAATTATTAATTATAATTTGGAATTTTTGAGTGTAATCGTTTAATTAATAATATAATTTTTGGAAAATATTATCCTCCAAGAATTTGATAAATTTCTCATTAAAAAATATCAATGAACAAAGAGGATAATTAATCAATATCTTGAAACTGCGATCAATGATTATTACAAAAAAAATATGAAATGTAATGAAGATACGAAAAAAAACGAAAAAAAGAAGATTTGAAGCATCCTTATGGATGTAATCAACTCCTCATCCATCAGGATAACGATAAAAATCGTTAATAACGTTCTTATCCTGCGATCATAAAATGCAATTTATCGATGATCAATGGCATTAAACGCAATTGCACCCTCTCATCAAAAAACACATCCTTCAACTCTCTCTCTTTACTTTTCTCTCAACTTCCGGTGAAGTCATCAAAGGATCTAACAAAATGGCGTCACAAAAATTTGAAAAGCAACTCAATGAATATTGCAAACAACTTATTTCCAAAAAAAAAAAATACGTGAATAAAGAGGTCAACCTTCAAAGACCTCAAGGTACCTCAACCCAAAACGAAGAAGGAGAAGGCAAAAAGGCTTTACGTCTAATCGAAGTTGTAAATAAACACATGTTCTGTACATGTCATGACCATTCCTCTGCACTACCATATACACACATCCAAACACACATACATACATGGATCCATCTGAACGGAAATACACCCATGATAGGACGAAGCGTTCGCAGCGCCCTCTCGCTCACTTGCCGCCGCTTTCCCGCCGATCCTTTCGAGTGATGAATGTGTGACTAAATGGCGCGTGTGCTGATCCGACATCTGGACTCGAAAGCTCTCCATATGGGGGCCCTCGGGGGGCAGTCGGGGGGTAGCCAATGATTCCTGATGGGAACGCGAAGAGAAATTCGAAGATGGAATGGGAACGCAATGAGTATTTTCACTGGATGATCTCAGGAACGATCGGGGAGTTTCATGGTGTGATCTATGCTCGAATGGGCAGGATAATTTGGGTGGTAATTAATCGAATCGTGTCGATAATGGCGGTTTTATTAATTTAATCCCGCAGGGAAGTTACGAGGGTAATTATTAAATTTTAATTGAACGAAAAGTTCAGTTGGGTTTTTATTTGATTATTGATTTTATTAGTCAGGTAATGGGTTAGAAAGAAAAATCGATAAATTAGACGCCATATTGATTCCAAATAATTTCTTGTTTTGTCTAAGGATTATCCATGAAAAAGTTATTAAAAGTTTTTTGTTTATTTGATTTATTGAGATTTTGTATTCAATTTTTATTTCTCTCGGATTTTTAATCCATTACTTTTTTATCCTTATGATATCCTGGATGAAAAATCGATAAATTTAACGATATTTGGTTTTGAAATCATGTTTTCTTTAATCGGGAAAATAATTTAGTTCTCTTTTAGATTAAACAAAATTTTATATTAAATTTTTATTCCTGTTAAGTTTTTAATCGATAATCGATTTTATCCTTGAGATATAGTGAATAGAAAATCGATAAATTTAACGCAATTTTGTCTCCAAGATTTTTTATTTTCTAAATTAGTGAATAATAATATTTTTTTTATTAAATCTTCATTTCACCAAATTCTTTGGTAGATATTTTCAAAATTAACAAATAATTTCCAAAATGTTTAGTCTTATTACTTTTTGGTAATTTTATCCTTAAAATTTTATTTTGAAATTATATCCAGAAATGATATCAAATTATCAAATTATTTCATTCATTTGACTTTAAACGAAAAATCGATAATTCAGTAGCCATTTTGAACCACAGGTTTCAAAATATCTTCTTCATTATGTCTCCCATATTTTGACCTTTTAATTTGAAAATTTCAGAATTCAAACCAAAAATAACTTAACAACAAATTTCTTTTTATAAATACTATCATAAAATATCTTTTTTTTTTCATGAAAAATTCATTTAATTTTATTATCCTTCCTATATCTCATCAAAATTTCCTCAACTTTAACTACATTCCATCTTGTCTTTAAAAAAACAAGGATAAAAGTGCTTGTAAATACAGTGAGATCGTCCTGATAAACCTAGAAGAAATCCTTAAATGTTTACCCGGCAGCCATCTTGATTTATGCGAAAAAATAACCCCCCAAACAGGAATCGTTAGTCTCCCGAAACGTTGGCTTGTGGGAAAAACGACTAGAACGCTTGATCTGAAAGGATAAAAATGGCGGTCGGAAAAAGGATGGCAGGAGGAAGCAGCAAGTAAGCAATTTGTATGTACATAAGGTTAACATATTTACCTATACGTTCCATAAGATGTGATGAACCGACGATGATCAGATGATAAAAAAAACTGTAAGATATCGGAATGTTGTAAAGTAATAAAAAAAAATTGATAAAAAATGCGAAGAGTATGAAAGAAAAATAAGAAAATCCGAGGATGAGGGAAGGAAAACGAAGGGAAACGTTAAGAAAATTTAAAGGATAAATACATATATGTTGCCTCACAATGATGGTATCATAAATATTATATATATTATAAATATATATAGAAACTGTTTGTTGTTTTATAAATAAATTATGAGAATGAATGAAAGTTTAAATTGATATTTTATTGTTTCATATAATACCCGAAAATTTTCCAGTATCAATTTATTATTTCATTTTTTATTAACTTTATATTTTATAACAATAAGGATTATAAATTTTAAAATTGTTATACAATAATATAACTTTGATTCATTTTTTCAGGGGAAATTTTTATTGTTTTGAAATTTATTATATTATCCTCGTAGATTTCTTTATATATAATAAAGGTAAGTTAAATATATAAATTCTTGAATTTTTAGTTATTGTAATTTTTTATTTAAAATAAAAATAAAAATCATCAATGAATCCAAAAGAAAAGGAGGAAAGAAGAACAGAAAAATGTGATTCGTTGATTTATTAATAATTATTTCGATGATGGTGTCGATTTCATAAATATCGAAAGTCAACATTAGCATTTTATTGGCATCTGCTACAAATTATAGCATTAAGTCGAGCGTTACAATGAATTCTACGCCTTCGTTTTTTTGGACGTTTTACGTAAATTCCCAGTGAATAAATAATTACGCGCGCATTTCGATCGCGTGTTCGCATTAACTTATTGTTACTCGATTGATTCCGAAAATAAAAAAGGTTCAAATCAATTATTTACGTTTACAAATCGTTTTCCGAGTGTTATTTCCGTTCATGGATGGTTTTTCTTATCAATGTTTAATTGTTTATTATTGGTTATTCGTATGACCTATAAAATATTTTGTAAAGATTTGGTAACAATTTCAATTACTTTTGTAATTTTTAATTCAAATTTTTTTGAAACAGTCATTCAAAGTTGCAAAATTGCAAAATTTCAATGTTCAGATACTCAAAATCATTATTTGTAATTGTAGTTTGAAACTAATTAAAATCAGAGGAAAAATAATTTTTTTTTGGGAAATTTTAATTGGAAATATTGTTTTTAAAATTGTTCATTTCTCTTTGATGTTATATTGAAATAATAATGCATTACATAGAAATTATTAAATTGTTGGATTGTTTATTTATTTGTTAATTTCAAGTTTTTCTTTTATAATGCAATCGAAGAAATGAAATGTTACTTTTCAAAATTTAATAGATGCAAGAAAATATCGTGGAAATATTTGCAAAAATTTTCTTATTGTTTCATAAATTAATATTTAATTCCAAAATTTTTATTGAATTCTAACATTTTGTAAGTACTTTAAATTTTATAACAAAAAACTCAAATTTTTTATTGAATTTTTTATTATCCAATATTGTTAATCAATTCTTGATCTGCCTCCTCGCAATTTCTCTCTTTTCATTCAATCCAACCCCTACGTTTTTCCCAAATTTTACATACAAACTGTATAAAAATGTGTGCGCAAGATTAATTCGCAAACGAGGCCCGATCTAATAAATTCCGCACGCGCATAGCTCTAATCCGTTCGGGATTGTAAATCTGGAGCGATGTCAGGATAAGAGGACACGACCTCCCTCTCTCGCCCTCCACCCATCAACCACCACCCACGCAATCCTGGAAATGTTTCGAATCCAGCCGGCAAAACGCAAGAAACTTCCAGAACGGAAGGAAGAATTGATGCGATGCAGCGCCAATTTTCCTCCTCCTCCTTCCTCCTATATATTTTTTTCTACTGCATCCTGCTTCCTGAATTTGGAGGTGAAGAAGTGTGCGAGGTCGGCCATCAGCGTCGTTATCGTAGATTTTATCAGCAGGGCACCAAGCCAAGACATCCAACATCGCGCAAGAAGTTGGTCTTCGATGAGGCGCAAATGGCTACAAAACAAATTAAGTAACGAAATCCGACAAATGCGAAAGTGCAAGAAACCGCAGAAACAACCGATTGTCGGTGCAATGAGACGGTGATAATGGTGATGATGGTAGTCATGTGTGAAATCCATTTTTGCATACTCGATGCTAAATTTGCAATTTGTTTATAGTTTAGTTCTTTTTGCATGGAGGATTTCTTTCCGGGCAACTTGAGGCGTGTCAACGATAGTAAAATCGTTAATTAATTGATTTATTATGTAATTTGTCTGCTCGTTTTCTATTATTTGTCGGTTTTTTCATGGTGGATTTCACACGTTTTTAAGATCAGTCAATTGGCAAAGTATTATGAGGAAGGAATTGAATAATTGGAAATTACATTCAGTTTCTTATAGTTTTTTTTTTATTAATGTAAGATTGTTGTTATAGAAGAGAATTTAATGCTCTATTTTATTAATTTAACAAATTAAAACAAAAAATCCGGAGTTTTTTCTCTTATGACGACAATTTTTAGCTTTTTTCGGCTCGTTAAACTAACTGTAACTTTTAAATGATTGGACCAATTAAACTGAAATTAGAACCAAATTTTAGATATTGAAGAGCACTTTCCAAAAATCTTTGGGTTCATGCCCTTTTGTTAATGGGGAGAACAGAAATCGCATTCAAAGAAAGAAGTTAAAAAAAAAAGTTGGTAGCGAAAAAAGCGATGGGAAATTATTAAAATCGCTCAAGTTTTCAAAAATTTTCATATCTTCGAAACTAATGGACCGATTTGGATGATTCAAAGGGCATTTATAGTATTTTGACGAAAAAATAACATTGGTCATGGTGTCGAAACCCTGCGGGAATCGGAAATGTCCGAACTTGAAAAATGGGGTCTTAAAAATGCAAAATTTTCGCTTTTTTTTCGCTCTTTAACTGCCTATAACTTTTAAACGCTTGGACCAATTAAACTAAACTTAGAACCAAATTGCAGGTCCTAATGAGTACTTTCCAAAAATGTATGGGTTCATGCCCTTTTGGCAATGAGGAGAGCAGAAATCGAATTCAAAGAAAAAAGTTGAAAAAAAAGTTTGTAGCGAAAAAACCGATATGAAATTATTAAAATCGCTCGAGTTTTCAAAAATTTTCATATCTCCGGAACTAAT
>JARJDZ010010991.1:0-10709 GCA_030264555.1 Aleochara sp. GC000083
TTATACCATTTGTTTTGACGTTTGTTTATGGCAGGAGCAGCCGAATATTAAATTACATTCCACATTAGTCTATTAAGATAATAGTAATTTGGTCGGCAAAGTAGTACATCGAAACATCTAGTAAATTAATGATACAGTTATGTTACGTGGAGGAATTGCCAAAATAATTGCCCAAAGCCATCACTATATGGAAAAAATACCATTGGTTAATATTCAAGTGCGGTAGCTTGTTTATTTATAAATCTATAATTCGATGATGGAGTTTTTCGTGCTGTAGATATTTGCAAAATTTGGCAAGTGTGAATCATTTATCTGATTAATTTTGGTGTTTATTTGTAGCCTCAAGGGAACGTGTGCTAAATGGTTATTCAATACTAATTTAGGTATAAAATAATAAATTATATGGTTGCTTTATGAACGTGTGCCAAAAGAATTCCATCTGCAATTTCTTGATTCGAATTTTTGCAAGGTGAAATTTAAATTAAGATATTTCTATAACTATTAGAGATAAATTAATTTTGTAAAAAGGATTTGAAAGATGAATAAATTTAGAATCATTTGGTATTTTTATAAAGTTTTAATAGTAATATTTACTTCTGAAATTGTGTTTTGAACTTTTGAAAACTTTTTGTAGGAAGTAATTCTTAATCATTAGTTGTAGACATCATAAAATCATATCAGAAAATATCAGTGATAAGAAAGTTTTCTAAAATAATTCTTAATTTTGATGAAATTTTCTATAAATTTGATTGATTAAATATTATTTTGGCTACTAATTACCCAAAATTCTTAGCTTTCAAATTAGTTTTGTGTAAATGAATAAATTCATTAAATTTATAATTTTAATTGTAATTTTTGACTCTCTCATAATTGCAAATTATGAATTTTAGATTCTTGGATAAAAATTTGAACTATCTAAAGATCTATTAAAAAAGTTTTCAAATCAAATCATACAAACAAAAATTGTTCCTTATACATTGAATTTGTTGAAAATTTTCTGCAACTTTAAATGCAAACATTCAGTAACTATAATTTGCACAAAGTAACTCGATTGGTGTTTGACGACTGATTGATAACTTGCACACATGAAACGAGAACTTCCTCTGCATATCGACTGCAAGAAGTAGACAGGAGACGACTCCTCGATTGAAATTCAAATGAATATAAACATTACGCATTATTATTAACGATATTCATAGCCACTCGGTATCAATTTATTGAGCGCTCGTATATAAATAGGCAATTTCGAATTTATTAAACAAAACGTTATCCATCTACCAACCGCGATAGCGTGCGTGTGCGATAAGTTGGTTTGACTTGGGATACTATACGCTTTGATTGATTATCGCTTTGTCTTCGCGTCGCGATCGAGAGTCGACTGAGCTGGAAGCTAATGCGACTTATAACAACAAGATCGCAGAGTATTTACATGGCCATTAGATTATCATCGGGCAATATCTATCGGGCGCGGATCATGTGTGTTCATCTATGTAGAAACGACGGCTTTTATCCTTCCGATCGCAAGACATGAGAGCGAAGAGCGAAAGACATGCGCACATTTATTTACGCTTGCTGGCAAGATTGACGGATGATTAATTGTCGCGCGCAAATGGTATGACACATTGAACACTTTATTTCCAACACGTCGAAGCACGCCATTGATTAGATGGGAAAAATAATGAGAAACTGCTTAATTACAACTTGCACACTATGTACTAGCTGATCTACACTAAATGCTAAACATTGCAAGATTATATGCTATTATTAGGTCATAAAGTTAGGTCAACTTCTGTTTTATTTGAGACATTGGAAGTTTGGAAGAAACTGCTACTTCAGAATTGAAAGTTATTTCATTTAAAAGTTAAAAAAAAAAAAGAAAATTTGGCAATTTCTTGGAGCATTAGAATCATCCAACATCAAGATTTTTTTCTGAAGTAATAAATGTACAAGAATATTTCAATTTTTGCAACTTTGGTAGTAGTGATGTCTAGAATCACTAGATAGTATTAGTAGTGAGAATGTTCAGTTTGAAACTTCTGCAAGTTCCGAGGGAAAGTAATGCATCATTCCGGCCGCTGACGTTAATTAATATAAATTCTATAAGCGCGTACGCGCGAATTAATTATTTATAGGTCAGTCATACGCGAATATATTTGCGCATATCTTTCGAGTGCACTCAGAACTGCACTCGTGCACTCGCCGAGGAGATTTGTCGCTGATTTATCACCGCAGTGCGATAATGGGCATGGAATTCATCGAGCCACACGCTCGTTTGCATCTCACTTTTGTCGAGACTTGCGAATGATAAAATACTAATTGTACCACTCGTACATCGAGCATACTAACTAACCTACACTTGCTGTCTAAATGCAGGGACGCATTACACGTTTTCCTCCTCTCATCGCTCTTGTTCGAATGTTTCTCGCTATCCGAATGGAATTTTGCATTCCTAATCGAGTGGATCACATGATTTATTTAGGTCTGCCTCAACTTTTTGTTGTTGTTTTGTAATTATATGCGCTATTCGTGCATTAATAACGTAACGAAATACTTTTACTCGTATCATACACCAGAGATCCGTTCGCGGATCGATCGTATCGTATCGTATTTGTATCTAATTTATTTTTTACCTTCATCGATCGATTGATCGATTTGTCGATACTTTCGACGTTTTTGTCTTAGACTCTGTAGTTTGATGGCTGGTCTTTCTAATTTTACCGAAATGCCGTACAAGAATAAGAACCTATTCGTGTTAATCGATAGATTCTTAGCTCGAGATAATCGTTTTTGTCAATTTGTCACAATAAAATTGAACAATATAAACGTGTGAAAATTTAATCGAACGATTTGTAACACTTTTGCTTCTAATTCCGGGTGAAATCTTTCATTTTATAATCATTTTTTGTTCTTCTTATATTTCCATAGAAAATTAAATTATTTCTAATTTTTAATCGTGATATTAGTTAATAACAAGTGCAAAAAAACGATATAGAAATACTTTTGAAAGTTTGAGTTGAAATATAATTTGAAATAGTAGTAAGTAGTTAACACTAGCTAGTTCGTAGGACATTTGGAAATTTCAAATGGCATACATTTATTTACACTTGTTACTAGTAGTTACTTGATGAGCATTTACCTCCAAGCATGAAAAGCGTCAATTGCGCCATAGAAACACCACCGGAAGTGCACAAGGTTGTTATCACACAATCACACACAATTCGACATTCGAGGTAAAGTGAAAAAAAAATGCCACACATAAAAAAACATGGAGCCATCAAGTCATCAAGGAACGCCAATCAAAATGAATCATTCCATTCATTTAGCATTTTTTTATTCCATTCGGTTTTGTTTCAGCCAGCTCCAACAACAATTCCATGGCAAAAATTATCTTGATTAATTGCTCTTGCAAAATTACACATGCGCGAAAATCACATCAAATCGCCGCAAAAGTTTGTTAATGCAATCGACATTAAATCGCGATTTTATGAGCGTATTGAATTGTGTGTTGTATCGAGTCAACGAGTGCTCGAGTGGAGATTACTAATTATGCAAATTCATAATTTAATTACAATCATTTCGTTTCGTTATAAATTACGTTCGCGTACTCATAAACAAGTATAAGCGTCGTATTATAAACTACATCCATGCGCTCTATTGCGAACACTGGAAGCCGCTAGATTAGTGCCATATAGTTTTAGCATGTAGTGTGTATGTGCAATTGGCAAATGCGTATAAAATGTTCGATACATGTGTGTGATTATGATGTAATTTCGGATTTTATTTGGGCTAATATGACTAATTTGAGTAAATTCCACCTGCACTTGTAAGCTCTATGCTTTCAGTATGCGATTCTTCCAATTAAAATGTTCATTAAGGCTTGTGCGCGCGAATTTGCAATTAACATCAAGCCACACTAATTATAACAGGTATTAAATTGAAGCGTAAATATCAAAATTATCAGTGTTCAATGTGTTTCTTGGCCTACACGCTAATTAATTAAATATTTAGTCCTAGCATTAAGTATGCATAATTTTTTTGGTATTTTCATAGTTTTGCAAATTCATACCAAAATCAAAATATATACTGGGAATATTTTACTAATCACATCATATAAAAAAAGTTTTCTTTCTTGTTAGAAAACTTCATGAGAGTCACCAAACATTTTTAGCGTTTGCAAAAAGTACAAATCGAATTTTTGCACATTTCAGTCAATTTCGGAGCATTTCTCACATGATTTATGTCACAATTAATAAAAATTAGTGCTATCAACATGCAAAGCTGGTGAAAACGTGTGAGACCATTAAGATTAGGGTAGAGTTTCAGTCTCATCAGTTTTTAATTAATTTTTATCGGCGCGGGCCGTTTGATATTATACTCTTCAGTTCGGAGATTTCGACACGTACGACTTTAAGTACGCTCACTTCACTTACGCGCTATCAGTCGCGCATTATGTGACTCGCATAATCCCCGCACCGAGTGTTGCGAAAATCCGTGCAGAAATTATGCTTAAGAACTTAAGCCATCAACGATCCATCGAGTTCGATGCGACCGAATCGACAGAGTCCCTCATGTCCATCATCAATGATGGACACATCGTTGTCGCTGATGCTGCCGCATGCAGTGCGCTCTTCTCTTCTTTGTGCGGCCGACAACGTGTCGTTCTTGTCGACCAGGACCCATCCATCGACCACTTGTTCTTCGTGCGCGTCTCCCAGCGGGCCCTGCGTGCATTAATAGACCCATAAAACAGATTTATCGCGTGTGCTTTGCCTCAAATTTATTTGTCGCGATGCTCGACTTTGTCGTCTTCACTTTGCTTCAACTCCCATCGAGTTTGATTCTTGCACTCAATAGATAAAAGTTGGAAACTTGCAAAAAAAACAAGAATTTATTGGGTTTATCCGAGAAGGTTTATTGAAAATTTGATAATAAAATATTTTTGCAACAATATCATGTAATCATTTTTTAGTAATCCATAAATTTCTTTCATCTTTCTCGAAGACAATTTTTTCCTTGAAAATTATATCTGATTTGAATTCGAAGTTTTCAAAAGTTTTCTAACTTGGGGTTTTCTATTCTGAAAGTTTTGCTAAAATCAGAAAAAATTGTTTTTTTCTTGGAGTAACGTGGATGAACATTCAAGCTTAAGATTTTTTTCTTGAGTTAATGCAGACTATTACCAATTAGTTGTATCAACCTATTATTATTTTTTGTAATTAACCTTTAAATATGTTCATTAATATCACATCTAATGAATTTGTTCCAAGATTAATTTTTAAGTGTTTTTAATGAAGAAAACTCATAAAATCCCATGAAGAAATAATTGTCTTGTTCTGTAAGAGACCAATTAATGCATATTTCCGATTGATAATGGCACGAATTGAGTGCCTATTACTGCATACCAAGCAGACAATCGATTGCGCCTCACTTTTCTCCTCCGTGGATCTTCTTCGTTCACTTCTTGCACGCTCTATTGATGGGTCTGTAGCAGACACCTGACGGTCGCTTCTGATGCACCGCTATACAAAGATATCGAGACTAGTGAAAATTGCGCTAATACTGATAATTAAATAATTACCCTATAAACTCGTTCTGCACTCCGCTATGCGCCAATCGCAATTATATCTTGCGCGTATTGATGATGACTACTTTTAGCTTCAGCTTGACCACTAACACTAGCACTAGCTGCTCGAAGTCAACAGGTTGGTATCGGTCGCGACATTGGCATGAGAGCACGAGGGAATGCACTTAATGTTTGTCCAATTGAGAGATAGATACGGTGGTTGGTCGATTTTCAATCAAATGAAATGAATTCAAAATTGTGCACGCATCGGAATGTAATCTTTGTACAATTGCGCGCTTGCTTCTTGCAAACCAAGAAGTCTTATGAGAAATATTTCATAATTATGCTGATTTCTGTTGGAATTTTCGCGATCCATCGACTCGTTGTTAATTAGCTCGAGCCGGATTACGTTGATTTATTTGTTTTTGATTGGAAATTTATTATGTCTTGTGTCCCCAAACTAAACTACAGAAGATTTTAAACTGCTGCAGCATTTGAAATTTGAAATTTGACATTTGGGAAATTGTAACCTGGAGAAAAGTAAAATTGCTTCATGTATTTATTTTTGAACTTGCCAACAAGTGTAATTAACCGATAAAACGAAGTTCATGTCCATTTCCGGCCGTAATTTATGCAGTGTTTTCTTCGCTTTTCTGATAAGGACAAATACTCGTTCACAATGTCACCGATTTCATTTTCATTTACGTTTTTGCGACCGTGGAATTGTTTCTTATCAGACCTTTACAAATTACGTTCACTTCCGAATTTTATTTTTAAACAAAACACTTTAACGTTCAATTTTAACAAATGCAAACCGAAATGACTAATTAGTTAATCAAGGTTGTTGACAACCTTCACTTTTTGGCAGGATTCAAATAATTCGAAAATTCTGATTAAAGTTAAAAGTTGCATCAAAGTTTACACATCAAAGTGTTATCACTTGGTGAATAAGTATGAGTGAGTATAACTTTTATATTGAGTTTTTGGTGAATAATGTGTAATTGCAGTCAAAAATCATTCATTTTGAAACACTCTTCATGTTGTTTTGCATTTGTGGCTGATGATACGAACAAAAAGTCGTACTGGATTTTTAATTTCACTTCCTCAGCATGAACATCCGGGCTAGCAGTCAAGCCAATTGCTCATTACCTTTTAACTTATTACAGAACTCGAATTTTCAACATTGCCATCGAGTAAAAGCTTCGTTTTTTTTGAACTGTAGGGCAATGTCATCAGTCATCTACTTCAGTTGGTAAATGTTAATGAACAAGTTAATTTTCGGATGCGTTTTCTGTCCGTTAAAAAAAGCACATCAATAATTTTCTAAATTAAAAATACTCAAAACTAACTATTATATTTGATATGTAATTTATGAAATATAAATAACTTGTAATGTCAGTAAAAATCAGTAATTATGAAATATTTTGTAAGATTCATTAATCAGTTTCATAATATTTTCAATATTTTCCTATAAAACCGTAATTATTACCTCATCACATTAATTATGAATTAATTACGCAAATTTTATGATATAAACAACCGACAATAACCTTCTTCTTATCATTGGACGTGTGTAACAATTTATTATTAATAATTCATACTCGCAAACGACAGGAAAAATCGGAAAATTCCCAATTTGATATTGTAAATATTGCGTAACTGATTTTGTGCCCGATTACAGAAAATTTCGTTGACTCCATCGTAAACTTATTCGTTTATTATAGATAGCTTGCATATTATTATTGTTCGAATGCAAGTTTTAAGTGTGCACACTACCTGTACTCATAAAATTGCTAGTTTATGCGACACGATCCTGCCGAGTTTCTATGGACAAACTTCTGCATTCGTTTTCCCTAAGAAGTGCAGAGACTTTTACGGTGTGTACACTAACAACTAAGTCTTATAAGTCAACGATCAAAACTTATAAATTTCTCTAATTATCAACAAACGATGAAAGCATAACCCGCAGAAAACTAAATAAGTGTTAAGTGCACGTAATAAGTCACTAATCGTATAAATATGAGTGAGGTGTTAAAGAAGTAGAAATGTGAAGAAGAAGAAGAAGCATGTGAAGCTGTGAAATGTAATGATGATGATCCATGATGGTGATGTTGATGATGGGTAATCGGTAATCGATAAATCGATATGTTAGAAATTGAGTATTGAGTGTTTACGATTCATAAAACTAAATGCTTATTTGGCTAACACTTGAGGAATATCTTTATATTTCCTCCCACATGAAGCAAGAAAGTTTTCATTACATCTTGCAAATCAATTGGAAGGTCAAAAATTTTGCATACAGATAAAAATGTGATAAAAATTGCGCAAATGAAACGAAATATTTTTTTAAAGTTTAACGAGCATTTGAATGTTAAATCTTTTAAATTTTTTTGAAAGGCTGCAATTACTAATTCTAATTATCTTAATATGCTTGGACATGAAGGTATGAAAATATCAAATATTTTATCTTCATTAGTATGTATTTATTTATTTAGTCCTGAGGAATTTAGTTACTCAACATTTTTTCATTTCTGCACTCGTTAGAGATTAAAAATTCATTTGAAACTGGAAACTCTTCACTTGCAATACTAAACTAGATAGATTCATTCTAAAGCTTACACTTATGAGTTTGTACTTATAAGTTCAGAGCTGTAAGTGGTGTTAGTTTTATAAATCAGCATCAACGTTTTGCATCAATATTAAGTGCGCATTCCACGCATTTTATACTTGTTCACCGACTTATCGAGCAGTCTAATACTTATAAGTTAGTACACTTCAATTCAGTATTGACATAGAATTATTAAATTCAGTAACGGGTATGAATTTATGCAGTTCTTATCGTTTTCCAAGAAACACGAGAAAATTTTGAGGTGTTTATTTCAGAGTAATTTTAATTTTTAGAAATATTCACTCTTTGTAGATAATTTAATTTTCTGGACTAAATTTTTATAGTCAATTAACCTTTTTCTGCTATAAAATTTATTTTTTCAAGTCGTTTTTTAAATTGGCACACATGCAATTCTTAGCAATGGATAAAAGAGGCAATGAGTGATGAAGACACAATTTAAATAAATTACACATCGATGGCTGAAATCAAAGCAATCGATCTTACACTTTCTACTAAGTATTCACCGAAGTTAGCATGTAGTGCGCACAAATTCAATGCCTGCCTGCATTGAGGTAAGATATGAAAGAAACTGCAAGTATGTGGATATTATACGAGTGCATAATGCAGTTTATGTCTCTCCGAGAAACGCTCAAGTTGTGGACTGAGTTTGTTGGTTGTTCTTTTCGTTTTTGGCGCACACATGCCACATATGAATCGGTACAGAGTGAGCAATATTTGAATGCAATGCCAATCGAGAGTCTTTAGTCGGCCAAGAAGAACGAACGGTTTTCTTGCGCATTGCTAACATTCGAATCGGATCGATGAAAGCGTTGAAATCGACAGAAATCTACACATGTAATGCTTGTAATCGACAATACAACAATTTCCAGAGGGGAAAAACATAATTTTGTTGTCACACGTTTTCAGATTCTGTAAGAAAATTTGATCGAAATTTATCATTTTTCATTTTGCAACTTGATGATGATTCAAATTGAAAGAATTGATTAAATTTAAATTGATTCATTACGAAGATAATGAATAATTTTCTTTTTGTGGAGTTTTGGACTTATTTTCAATTATACAGAAAGTTGCAAATTTGAATTACTAGAAAATATATTTCACAGTAACAAAATCTAACCAAATATTAATTTTTGAAATTTCTCAAATTTTACTCAAGTGATGTAGAAACTAATTAATACAAGAAATAATTTTGGCTTTCATCATGTAATTAATTTCAAAGATTTTCCATTTCTGGAACTATTTTTTCGGTATTTTCTTGAATGTAAATGACTGGAGCATAAATTTTGCGGTGGAAACTGTACTGACACAGATATATATTTATTAACAGCTAGAAGTCATTTATTCTTCAAGTCTCTTGCGCTCGATATCGGTAAACTGTCCGTCGTTACATGGAGAACGCGCGGTCCGCGATGGTTGTTCTTGTTGCGTTGTCGTTGCTGTTGTTGTGGGCAGTTTGGCTCGTGTAAACTTCCAACTCGTATGTACATATAATTCGCGCGTTTTCATTTGGCGAATGCCTCCGTTCCCGACGTGTCTTCAGCCTCTGAGACGGCCGACGTCTCGTGTAACGTTAACCTAATGCGCCGAGAAGCAACACGCCAACACGTTATAAATTTTCTTTTGCGCGCGTAAAGAGAGCACTCTCCAAGCGCTCTTATTGCGCGCGCAACATCGCAAAAACTTCTCAACGCACGTAAAACGCACTCTCAACTAACATCTCCAACACACATAACAAATCCTCAAAAAGTTTTTAAAAACTCACCAAAATTTGATCAATTTTTCGATGAGTTTCGTCCGTTTATGCAGATTTTTTGCTGACCACTTTTCACCAAGTTCCAGTCACACTCTGATGTCAAGGCTTAAACGTCATTATTTGTGGGTCTTCCCTGATGAAAATCAATCACTTCCAAGTCACAAAAAGCACCAAAAAATCAGAAATTAAATAGAATAAGTGGAACACTTGGTTCACATGTATTTTAAATGGGAGACTCCGACGCCCGAATAGGCGACGAACCCGGTGATTTCAAGAGTAACCCGCGGATTGTGCGCGATCCGTCGTCGAAACGCGGGCGCACGCGCGCTGTTTGGAACTTTTCGAACTCTTGGGACGACCTGCAGCACGTTGAGTGATTGTTAATCCTTGTTGGTGTCTTTGGTCCTTGATGAACGCGGACCAAGATCAGGTGCGTCTCTATTCTTGGTCGGCCACCAGCAACAGTTTTCACACTCGCACGCACACGCGCACGGACGACTTCTTGCGCACGGTTCGCATTCGAGGCTGAGCAGTAGACCATCAGCAGCAACAAACAACTAGAACAACAGACAGGATGCGATCCTCTGACCTGTCGGTTCCGACTGTGCCGGACGAGTGAGTGTATACGCCGCTGTTATGCTTCAAGAACCGCGTACACCTGTTCGCATGGTGGGGGCCCAAAGGAAAAAGGCACCCCTCCATCAAAACATTTACCATTTTTTTTTCAGTGATGCACACATAGACATCAGGTTGTTGCTGCTGTC
>JARJDZ010010992.1:0-17471 GCA_030264555.1 Aleochara sp. GC000083
ATAGAAACTTATTTCCATTTTCATATACTTAGGTTGTTTGTTGCTTTTTTCGTTTTGCATGCTTGACTGACATATCTAATGGATAGGAAACTTCACGCATAAATTGAAACTAGAAGTTTTAGAATAATTGATCAATTCAATATTAATATAGCATTTTCTATATGGTTTTGAAAGGATGAAGTCCTCTATATTATTTATTAATAATATTCTTTATTAAATAGAAATTCGTGTAGAAAATGATAAAGTCACCCATGATTACATTTATTTCTTATATTATATGTCTATCACATAACAAAAAAATATCCTTCGAACCCGTAAATTTTGTATTTGTTTCGTTGTATAAACGCCATTGTAGAAACCAATATTATTTGAGTCATGCTACAATATTTGTATTTTAATTTAACTTATCCTTTGTTATTTTTTTTAATCCATTTGTAATCCATTCATGTGATGATAAAGCCTCAACTTTCCTTAATTTTGATAACCAAATTTTCCGAGGATTGCAATTATCCTCTTCATTGAGATTTCTAAGATGTTGATAAATATTTAAAGATAACTATATAAAAATATCTTAATATAATGTTTGCTTGTCAACTTTATGTTTATAAGGGAAAATATTACTTAAAAATTTGGTTATCTAGGTCACTTGAAATTGTCGAAGTTTTCATTTGGTTTATTGCGGCCTAATCTTTCTATACCAGCCATTCAATTGGTTAACATTTCCGGTTTAAATGCAAATAAAAATATTTCTATGGTTATTAAATTTGAATTTGAAAATATAAAATTTTCTGCTGTTGTAAAGTTCTTTTGTTATTATCCTTGAAAATGGGAGGAAAACTCCCAAAAATGTTGAACGTAAAATATGATAGATATATGAATATTAATTCAAAAAGTTATCGACTAGTGAATATTTAACCACACACATAATTGACTTATATAATAAACATTTAGCATCCTTATAATTCCATTCCAAATTGCTCTAAAGCGGCTTTCGGTGTTCCTTGCTAATATCTGCTAAAATATTCATTTAGCTTTTACAAGGGACAGCGCATTTATAAAATATTTTTGATAGTTTAACCTTGACGCGTAAACATTTAAATATTTAATTCGTTCGAAATGAGTGCGACTGCAGAGATGACGAGGATAACACGCATATGTAAAATGGATGTCGGTTAATGTGACACCCGGGATGGAATACTAACCGACTAAGCTCCGAAGAGTGCTTTCGCTTAATAAATTCCGTCGACTTTAAATCAGAATGCTCAGCTCGCGTCCGCGACGACCTCACGACGGGTTCTGGCCTTTTCACCATCCACCTATACCCACACGCTTATCTGTGGCTTCGTATCTACTTCAACCGACAATGTAATCCTTTGGGTTCGCCAGTGACCTTCTCAAGCTCATGTAAAAAATTCATCGAGGATATGGCAAGTGCTCAAGTGCCCCTTGCATATTATCCAATTCAGTTATCTTCAGGTTCGGTCACATTTTGGGACCTTGTTATTTTTAACCTGAAATCCAATTTTTATGAGGATTGCAATACATGTATCAGTTTCAATTCCATTGTCATGTCAGTGAATCCTTTTTAGAATTTAATCAAACTTCTTCTTACAATCGATATAGTAACAGCGCAAAGTAAAAATATATTTCTATTGAATTTATATCGTTATTGTAGTAGATAAATTATTTATTAGTATTTACAAAAAATGTTATAATATTACACAAAAAAGATGTACATCAAACTTTTTTTAACGAATGGTTATAGTTTTTAGGTTGGTTGAAACAAGATATAACTTTGATTTTATTTCATGCGCCATTTCATCTATATATATATAGCGCCAAAAATAGGCAAAGTATCGAGTGACTCGTCAAGTAAGCTTAATTGTAAGGTATCGTAAGGTAAAAAAAAACATTGAAAAACGTAAAATAAACATGCAAATCGTCCTGATCACAGAAATGTAAACATTTGATATGGTTAGCGTGATCTTGAAGAACATCTCTTTCATGAAATTATTTAAGTTTTTCAACTAATTGCAATTTTAATAAAATTTAATTGTATTTTATGGAAAATGGATATAGAGCGATTATTATTTATCCTAGGATAAAAAAAATCAATAACAAATATATTTGCATGATTATGTATAAATCTTGTTCAGGACATCTATCAATTAATATAATTCAAAAATTAGGAAAGGAAAAGGAAATAATATAATTCAGATTAACAATAGCTTAATTTTGAAATATTATGCTACACTCTTTAATTGTTTTCTTATAATACGATGTCAATAGAATATTTTGATTATGGTATTTTTTCATAACCTTCTTCAAATGTAAAATTAAATTAGAAATTCAACATTTTCAAATTGTATAATAAAAGATGGACTTTCCATTAGAAAACAAAGTTTGGACAAATAAGAAGCATTATTTGTGTTCACATTCTTTAAAATGCCATGAAGCATAATTTGTAGATATTGCAATTTGGACATTTATGAGCTAAAATCAAACAAGCACATTTGTTATCATACTAATCGATGCATTGTAAGTGCGCAATAATGTATCACATTCTATTTTTTAACCTTCTGCAGGATTCTAATGCACCAAGCATAACATAGTAAATAAATACTCGATAGGATATACTCGTGAACCGCAGGATGATAGAGGAAAATGGATCAGGTCTCAAAGGAAAACCACAAACACTATATTAGTACATTGACATTATCTTGTTCCTGTCCTTTAGCCAACATATTCCTACATGCTATCCATTTGATATTCTGAAAATTACTATACATAATATCGAGAAGTTTGCAATTGTTTTCCAGATGTTGAAGATAATATTGAGAAAGTAGCAGACATAATTAAATGGTAATGAGTAATATTTATACTCTAGTAATAGATGTTTTCAATGAACAAATTTTATTTAATTATTAAATTTATTATATTATATCATTTGTATTCAATTACAGTGTATTTTTATTAAAGGAAAAACAGATTTAATAACGGTTATGAATTTTATTTTTTAGCATATTTGATATTAATATTTCCTTGACGAATGTTCAGAAAATTCTGGTGATCTTGGGAATTTCTGGGGTTTTGAATCACATTTGAATTCGTTATAAATGTGGTTCATACTGAATCAATTCTGCAAACACAATATTAATTCTGCAATACATATAATTTGTAATATTTAAGTTCCTATATAAATATTACAAATGTCAACAAAATTAATCAATCCATCAATAGACAAGTAGGTACCACCTGATTCATTATAGTAGGTTGATTATTGAAATGACAATGAAAATCAGTATAATGGAAATCAAAGATCATATCTTTGATGGAAATTATTGAAAAAATATTGGGATGTGACAGGCTCTGCAGAAATCAAAATACGATTCGGGTACCTTCGACGCACCTGCCTCTTCTGTTACGACCTTTAAATTCATTCGTTATTGTAAGGAGCAATTTTTCCCCCCCCACTCCTTGTGCCTTCATCAACCTCTAGATCTCTAATGAATCATATTTATACTCTAGTTAAAGATTGTTTTTTTAACATTATTGCAGTTTTACTAAGATAACTCACTGATGGTATTTGATTAACTTTCTACCATTTATTCTTTTTTCTTATGGCTTGAAGAAAAATTAGAATGAATATCATATAGATATTCAAGGTAATAATATACTTGTAATAGAATGGCTTTTAATCATGTTATTCAATTATGATAAAGAATTATAGATATTAAATATGCTTTTGCAACTGCGACAGTAAATAATGAATAACGCAAAGAATTCATTTCAAAATATGTTTTGAAGTTGTTTATTTGATTTAAATTTCCGCTGTTTCCAGTGGAAATCAATAAATAATCAATTAAGGCTAGAAAATCAAAATCTTAAACTGTTTTCCTTGGATCATTATCGAAAATAATTTGGTAATCTAATGGTCAGTAAATTGGACGTATTGTCATCAATTTTCGCGGTTCTTCCTAGTAGCAAAGATTCTCAAAAATTTAACGTCATAATAAATCGAAAGTTTTCACTGTTAAGTTAAATTATATTTTCCTTCGAACGAAACCAAACATTTTGAATTAATAACGAACCTCTTCATAAGGAGGACTTTTATAAATATAAATATATCATAATAACAACCTATTGTGCTAATCCATTGAAGATATTCTAAATAATGTGGTATTTGTTTCCAGTTTAGAAATTAGATTTTGCCCATTACACACACATTAAGCATTATAATTTCCATATTAAAATTATTTTTAGTGGGTAGTTTGGAATCTTTCGGTAGTAGTAATTGAAATATACTTATAAAAAAAACATCACGTGAATGTTTAAGGAGACACTATAATTGTATTTTATTTTTATACCAAGTAAATAATGTAAAAGTAATAAAGATTGAAATTTAAAACATAGTACCCCTGTAAATGATTTATGTAAAATTTTATTGGAAATATTAATATATTGTTCTGGTTAAAAGTATAATAAAAATCTCGATCTAAATACTAACTTATTGCAAATAAATCTGTAGCCAATTTAATTAACTCAACGCATAAAAATTGAACTATTGTTCATTAAAGTAATAATAAATAATATTTATCTTGCCATGAACGTAATTGCTTGGAAGGATTAATTCACGCAAAATAAAATATTCAATGCAGTTATTGAGAATTATGCAACGCGTATTTGCATATTTGTCCTTGCTCGAGATAATAACAATTATGTAATTGAAAATAAAATTTCTAATTAAATACAAAAGGAGTAAATTTAACCGAAAAAATAATAATGTAAGTTTATCTGAAAGCAATAGTATATTACGTCCTAAGGATTGGAAACAAAAATTAATTATGTTCTATCTTCAAAAATAAAGATGCAGTTACTCACGATTTCAACTGCAATAACAATATAAATTAGTAACATCACTAATTGCAAGAGAGCTTTCGATATTATTGGATAAATATTTTCATGAGAAATTGTTGTCCAGAACATCTACCATATATGAAATTGATAAAAGTGAGGTTAAACTACTTCAGGGGGCTGCCATTTTTTCAAAATTGCACTTCTAGAGTTTAAAAATATATAAAAACAAAATATTACACATTGTTGGGATGATCAATTAAAAATTCAAACATAATCAATTTTTCGATATATTACTATCAATATAAAAAACGAATTTACAGTGACTTTAGAAAATGTAAAAATTATATAAATATACAAAAATCCTTGATGACCAAAAAATACTCGAAAAATACAAAATATTATGACGCCACGAAAAAAAGTAACTAATTGTTCCTGGACAGAATCATGTAATGCAAGTCAAAGGGTATAATAATGGAAGGAGAACAATTTTATGATAAATAAATCTTAATTTGGGCGTTCCATAACAATCACATTATTCGAATCTAAACAAATTTAATTAACTCCCGTAAAAGCAATGCAAAGACACTGTACCTTTACCTGCCTCTTCAAACCTAAATGACTTGCAATTCTCTCTAATAAACCTATTCCGTAACAAAGTAATTAGTTGATTACATTATCTAATAAACATATTGACATAGTCGAAGAGGGCGAAGCATGACACTGTTTGTTTGTGCTGGGCACAGAATTGAACGCTGTTTTGTTGATGTTTGCGACGACGGCGAATTGTAATTAATTTTTCGCGAATGCAAATCCTGCGAATTATTTTCTTCCAGCGTCTGCTAAATATTTATCTTCATTAACACAGCACGGCTCTGCTGGAATTTTTTGCTCTCTTCCATATTTTGCTTTATCCGGCCACACGTTGATTTTAGCACCGACACCCGGACCGGAAACGACAGGTATTTATAGTACGAGTTTCTAATGCAATGAAAGAAGTTGTGCAAAAAGCAGGACAGAGAGGATGGAAGGACGTATGGAAACTGCGGAAAACATAATTCCTAAAGCTGGTGGGTGGCACGCAGCAGGACCTCCAATCGTCCCTTCAGGAAGATGATAAATGAGAGGAGTTTACGAAGGTAAACTCGTCATTAATATTTTTCGCCGCGTGAAGCGAATGCTTTCACATATAATTGCACAAATATATTGCTGTATGATATATTTTTTATTTGTTTAAAAAACAAATAGACCTGGAATTTTCTATATTTTTAAACATACTTAATTACTACTAATTAATTACTTGTCTTATATAAAAATTAGCAAATATTTTGGACATATGATTTTTCAATAAGTTAGTTATCAAATGCATCATATTGCAGGAAAAATGTAATAGTTTTTTGAGTGAAATTGAGAAACTTGTCAGTAGAATATTTTCTAGAAAGCAATTCCCTAATTAATATAATTCGGAAATACCGTTAATAACTTGAAATCACAACATTTATATTCATCACGAAGGAATCCTAACCTGGAGCTCTTAAATAGATAGGTCGAATCTTTCCGCCCTTTCTCCTTTGCCCTGAGGCCTCGTTTGATTTCTTCTTTAATTCACGAAGTTGAATGGTGGTATGCGATACTCCATTGATTCGCAGGAAGCGAGGTGAATAAGTGCTTAATTCAGCTGGCTGGGTAGAAAAACTAAGAATCAAGGATCAAGGACCAAAGAAGAAGAACATTAGGAAAGTGAAGGCTTAGTGAGTTCGCGATTAACGAACAAGAACGAACACCGAAATGTGCGTAACTGTCTGCAAAAAGTGATGGTTGAATTTTAACTGTTCTTAGAGTTCATCCAACAATATTTGAAGGATATTCTTGAAATTAGTCCATTCGGCTTGATGGAATTATTTATTTCTTATATATTGTATATTATTAGACGTTTTAATTGATTTAATTGAAATCAAGATCAGATATTTACTTTTATCAGTGATATACAACTTTTATGAGTTTATAATTATGCATCACACCCGTGTGATTTAGGATGTTTTATCATACGGGAGAAAAGTTGGTATAATGCTCCAAGAAGTCAAAAAATCCAAAATTATTATCATTGTTCTTGATATGACATGTCAAATAGCAAAAATAATGATAAACCACTATTTTATTCTATTTTACTCCCGAGTACAATAAAATTTTTCCCACTTGTGAATTAAGTAACTCACTTATTTGACTTCTGGATTCTCTTTAAGTCACTAGAAACATAAATAGTAACTAATATATTACATGTTACCTTAGGATAAAATTAATCATTAACCACTGTTTTGAACAAAAAATACTTCATTCAAGAAAAATCCATTAAATCCTACTTTACTGAATTCATTATAAGCAGGAAGAATATTAATATCTCGGTTCATTCGTTCCACAGGAAGAGAAAACACTGATTTTGGCAATTCTTTAGAAATCTTGTATTGTGTTTTCATCAAAGAAGAATTACACTTTGCCCAAAGACAAAAATAAAAGAACAAACACTCAAGGAAACAAAGCCAAGGAGAAAATTAATCATTTTTGTGATAAATGATACTTTTCCATTTATTCCGCTTTAGTACAATAGAAGTTTTAATCATTCTCCAAATTAACTCAGATATTCGAGGAGTTGGATGCTACTAGAAACACTTATTCCATTTGTATATAAGCTACAAAAAATTAAGTTATAAAATCGGACTGAATTAAAATTCCTTGCATTGTAATTGTGCATGCAATGCATTGGTGAATTATTCATGGCAATGTTTGTGAGCAAAGAAAATAACCAATTTAATTCGCTTATCGTTCGAGAGCATCTGGAACAAGAACATTTGCATTTTGTGGCTGAAAATGCGAGCAAACTGAATTATTATGCTCAGTTATTATGTATTTTACTTTGAGAAAATAAATTTGCAATACATGCGCTAAATTTGTTGTGGTGCAAATAAATTCTCCATACATTTCTTTCGCTTTTATGAGGTATTGCAAAAAAGGTATCATAATAAATTGATAGAGTTGATTATGTTCAGGTGTGCAATAAATGACGACAATTATTTTTATTTTTTTTCTGAAGGAAAGATTAGAATCCACCAATTAATATTCAATTTGTCGATAGAATTAAAATTATTTTGCAAAAAGGCCAAGAATTAAGAATAATAAAAAATTCTTATTACAAGTTGTTCATTAGAATTCGAGATATAAAATGCACTTCAGATAAATAAACTGAAAAGTTAAAATCCAAATCAAATTAGTAATTCTCTTTCTGAAATAATAATTCAGTTTTTGATACGCAAATTATATATTGATAACATCATAAAACTGACATTATTAATGCAGTAGTAATTATCACACAGTTTGTAAATATTACTTAAAACAAATTATTCAATGGATTCTGAATTATGTAATGGTTTCTGGATTTCAAATAACAATTTCTGAAATAGTGTACATTTCATGAATCAAATTTCCATTTACAGCATTCTGAATTAAAAGTGCATTTCCTTGATTACAATTCGCGGATTTGCAATACATTTCATTCTTTCACAATTTCATTTATCATATTATATCTGATTCACATTTCTTCTTTAATAAAATGTAATTAATATTTTCTGAATTACAACTTAAATAGGTATAGATCAAATAAATTATGCTTGAGTTATTATATATTATATATTATTATTATATTATTATTATATTATATTATATTATATTATATATGAAATATACAGAATTTTAAAGGGTTTTGATATCAAATTTTTGCGAATTCCTGAAATGATGCAAAATTTCCTGGATTGTCATCTGAATTGCTGATATAAGTAGTGCACCTCAAAATATTCCAAATGATGAAGTTTGCAATCTGGAGGAGTAACTAAATATAGAAATACTGTACGTATGATAACATCAACGATCGAAATACTGCATTGCAATAATTGCGGACAAACTTTCATGTGTACCAACACGAATTTGAATACGAACCAGAAAGATTGCAGAAATTCCGGCGCAAAATGTGAATAATGCAACCATACCCGGTGCGGGTCACGTTGCATTTCCCCCCGACAGGTGTGCCCTTTCCCCCCATAATCGTCAGCTATTTGAACGAATAGTACCGGAAGCATGCTTTGTTGTTTGTCGGCAAACTTGCAACTCCTGCACCAGCGAGTGAGTCTTTCCGCCCTCCTTACCAGAATCTGCATGCGAATTGCCGCTCGTTCCGCATTCGCAAATCTATTCACGTTTGTACACGCGTTCGTTTACCCTCTCATCAACGTCCCGAGTAGTTGCTTCGTTTCACCGCAGCCGCCCCCAACGCCGCTACCTTTTGTTCCAATTTATTTTCCGGAAATTAGAAGCATATTCCCATTGCTGTGCACGCCTTGCTTGCGCTCTTCATATTGTTGCTACGGTTTGTTATGCGCGTTGTTTGCTCTTTGGTTTCAGACTGGAGCCATTGTTTAATCAAACGAAACGAAACTGAGTAACGTGCAAATAATTTTGTTGAACTATATTATATTCAACTTGTTAATTAATAACTTCTTTGTCACATCACGCATAAACATGTATTATAACTGTATGAAATCCTGTTGGCAGGTATTTTAATAAAGTTTTCTTCATTTACATTTTGTTTCACATTTTGAGTGACATTTTTAATTAACTAGTGACATACGAAACATATTGTTAATTATTTAAATTGAGGGTACATTTTTGAAGTAGAATTAATATTATAATAATATTATAATAAGAAATAGTCCTTATTTTATTTTTAATCAAGGGCAAAGCATTGAATTTTTTCCTAGCAACTTTCGATGTTTTCACATATTATTAAATGTTAAGATCTTATTTCATATGGCGATTCCAATTTTTCACGCCAACTGTGAATTTAGTTTTTGTATATCGTTGTTGATGAATTGAAATATTCGTTTTGTATTAATTTCTATTTGGTCGTTCAAAAATTTTTTAATTCAGCGTCATCGATTTCTTAAATTCTAATAGTATAGAGTTTGAAACTTTTATTTCCTTGATGTATTAATTTAATTTCGTTTATGAAAATTTGGTGTTTATTATTTGTTTCTTGTTTACTTTCGATGTATCGTGTCCTTTGATTCTATATTTTAATTTTCTACCTGTTTGCCCAATATATAACAATTAATTTCGTGTACTCCAGATTTTTCTAAAATTGGGCTTTTTCATTCTATTATTGAAAATTTGGTTGATTGTGTTTTTGTCTTCTAGAATAAGTAATTTAAAAATTGTTGTTAGGGATCTATATCAAAATAGTTTTGCATTTTTATGTTGTAAATATTTATAATAGCAGACATTCCTAAAGTTATTCTTTGAATTTGTTTGCTTCATTATTTAGTAAACATATGAAGAAGATAAAAGAAAACAATAAAAAAAGTCTTCAAAGTGATGACATCACGTCTTCAAGTATCTACCAAGATGGACACATATGGTACCAAACCATTTATCCTCTTTTATATTTTCCACAGGTTATTTCCCAGTATAGAATGTTCCTGATGTAATATAATGTTGTCCCAATACTCTTACTAACTGGAAAATAATGGCGCTCCAGAAAAATAACATGCTGCGCAATTCTTATACAAGGACTGAATCAATCGATTACATATTGCGGAGTTTTTCACAAGATGGAATTTAAAATTTTATGGAATTCTTGACGACCATATTGTTCTGTTAAATATGATGATGAATTAAAAGTTAATTTTAAATTACTTTGAAACTAATTAGTTGTCATTACAAATAAACAGAATTGTCTCAATTTTTTATTGTCAATTCCAAGTTTTTACTTAGAATAATCTCGAGAAAATGTGTTTGCTATAGCAGATGAAAATACTGCAAAACATCAGAAAATTGTTTATCAAGTTCTTGAAATAATGAGGAAGGAAAATTACGAATTCTGTACCTATTATGGTCACAAACAACCCCACGTGGCGGTATTGATTTATTAGTTGATTTGTAATTTGCTAAATTCATTATCCTCCCAAAATTATTATCCCATCTAACTTGGAAACCACATCTCTAACATCTTGTGAGAATCCAATCAATTCCACTCACTACTTCTCTCAACTTAACAGACAACTTCTCATAAAGTATATAAACTTACTCCTGAAATTATTTCAGTTTATTTATTCCACATATTTCAGACTGCAAATAAATTTTATTTTTGCAGCTCCCTGAGATTGTAAACCCAAGCATGAAATCAACAAGGAAAATTTTCGCGACTCCGTGCAGAAATGCATTATTTCATCTTGGCAAATATGCAACTGGGTAAACATTGCTCTAAAGTAAATTAAGCTTTTATTGACAATTAGAACACAGCTTGTACGTAAATATTGACTTCGTAAGTTACGCATTCGAGGAAATCCGATCATCACTTTGAAGAATACATATTTATTTTAATAGTCACAGAAAATAAGTAATTCATTGGGAACATTGAGCAAATAATTAATTTGGTTCCCCATTGATGAATAATTTATAATTAATCTAATTAATGGATTCATTAATAAATTTTAATTCAACGCGTAGAATTTGCAATGTTGAACGTTATAAACCTAAAATCGGGGAATAATTGCGTTTAGATTTTATTGGATTTACTCAATTCAATTTTAATTAAGGACTTAAAATATTAACTCATTAACGTGTTGATAGTTAGCTTTTGTAAATAAGTAATCCATTTCAATAGATACATGTATGTTTGTTTTTCATAAAATTTTATGTCTAGATCATTTATCAGTAAACAACATTTTGGTTGATTAATATCAATTTTGCTGTCTAGGCATATAAAAAGTAATTTTCCAATAATATAATGGATTTTTTAAGTATGAAAATGTAAGTAGTACACAATGTATCAGTTTAAACATAAACAATTTGTTTTAAAATTAAATTTAGATCGTTGAAATTTTTTTGGTAATCCAATTAAGAATTGTTCATCTGAAAATTCTGATGTTATTGTAAGCCGGTAAAAACAAGCAATTTCTAATTAAAAAAATATACTTGCTTAATTTTAGAAGAA
Organism: Aleochara sp. GC000083; assembly: GCA_030264555.1. Lineage (NCBI taxonomy): Eukaryota > Metazoa > Arthropoda > Insecta > Coleoptera > Staphylinidae > Aleochara > Aleochara sp. GC000083. The sequence goes on from JARJDZ010010992.1 coordinate 11,894, forward strand.
AAAAGTAATTCCAGGATAAAAAGGAAATATAAATATCCTTGCAAAAATCAAGCAACACAAATACGTTTAAGATTTATTGTATTCATTCCAGGATTAAAAATAATCTCTAATATGTTGGTTGGTATACGCAAAAACGTTCAGTTGGTTGTTTTGTGGTTTTATTCAGTTTGAGGAAAGCTTGGAACCTTGACATATGCTGAACACATTTTCATTCAACAGCCAATGTTTACACGTTTTAAACTTTAACTTTAAACATTAGGGCAACACGTCGGCATGTTCTATAAACTTGGTCCACACTTTAAACCCAATTACGCGCTATTTATTTATATCGTGTGCAAATGCCAAATACCAAAATCACCATAATTCAATTCCCTCAGAAATTTTCCGTACCCATATCTTATTCAAGCGAAACAACTCCCGAGATGAAAGCCGAAGATTAAATATGGATTTTCACCTTTCGCAGACCTTTCCTTATTTAGAATTTTCCCAATTTTCACCTTTCTCACGTCGTTTGTCACAGCATCCATTGTTCGGCTCGCAGTTTAGCGGACAATATGAAAGCAGCGAAAAAGTCGCAATCTAAATGCGCAACCTTCCATCCGTCACAAACTATGCTATAATATTAGGAAGACGGCGGCAAAAAAAGGTTGGCAACGTCCCGAGAAGAAAGCGATGAGTACGATGAGACGTGCAACACAGAATCTGCAATAAAACCTTTGCTGGATGGACGGGAAAGGTAGACACTGGCTCTACTCCAGCCTACTTTTTTCCGCGTTCGTTCTTTGTAAGCTTTTGAGTCTAGTTTTACTTCAGACTTGCTTTATGATCTGTGCAGTGCATACCTAGTGTTAGCACAATGCGAACGATGCTCATTCGCGTTTCCTTCCACACCTTTTCGTCCACATTGTGAGCAGCCTTGTACATTTTCATTCGGCTTCATCAGGAACGGCTCTTCCATTGTGTTTCTTCGTTCACCTAAGTCGAAACGGTAAGTATTGAGGATAGTAATAAATTTTGCGGGATTTTTCGTGCGTATCCCACTTTCATCAAACTTTATTATGCTTCCAGATGATTATTTTCGATACGATACATCGATTCTGATTCTTTGAGTTTATGGTAGAAGTTTAATATATTGCTAGGGTTAGTAGTTTATTGGGTATTAGAATCATAAAGTATTATAAAACTTATTTTTATATTAGGATAAAAGTATAAAAAATATATTAATAGAAAAACAAATTAAACGTAATTTCCTGAACCAGTTTATTTCATCTCACAAATATCTGATTGAATAACGAACTAATTTTCAGAAATATCAATTAGGATCGCATTACAGTCAACAAAATGCGACTTTTGTTCTATATATTGGCTCAAAATAGATAAAGCTTTGTTTTTCTACACCTTTTTCATGTGTAGTTCAGAAATTAACACATTACTATCAGAATATACCAATTGTATTTCAGATGCGTGACATGAATTTCAGAAAGTTGAAAATGTATTACAAAAGAAGAACTTATATTTTTGGAAGGATCATTTGTATTTAAGATTATAAAATTAATTTTCAGAAATGATAAATTATAATGCAGAAACTAACATATGAATTTGAGATTATAATTTGTAGTTCAGAAATTAATATTTAACCCTTTTATTATATTTAGCCAGTATACAAAAGTTAGATTACCATAACAACTAACTTATATTTATAATATCGAATCTTTGGGGCAGTTACGGGGTAAACAAATCTTGAGTATCTTCTTTATTTAAAATTCTTGTCAAGTTTTATATTTGACAATCCTGCACGTCCGATAATTTCATTCTGATTTTCAAATAATGTTTTCTTAAATACATATTGTGGGTTTTGATATACTTGTTACTAATCTGAAATTTAAATTTTAAAACATATTGTATTTTTTGAAATACAATTTGCAAATCTGAACTATTAATAAATAATTCTGAAATACATATCGATTATCTAAAATATAATTGATAGTATGTGTTGTTTCTCAAATAGATACGACTAATCTGAAATTCAAATTATTAATTCTTAAAATACAATTTATATTTTCTGAAATTCAATTAACAAATCTTAATTTCAAGTGATATCTTCTGAAATACGTATTATTAATCTGAAATACAATTGGTATTATCTGATCTACTATTGAAAAAGGTGTAGTTGTTGAAACAATTTAATTAATAACTGGTAACTAACTAATTAATAACAAACTTTGCATAAGTATGAATAAGTATGTTTTGCCTACATTTTTAGGGTTTTCTTGAATATATCATATAATTTGTTTAAAAAAACTATATCCGCTATAACTACTGACAACTGTATAACAGACATCTCATATTATCCTCCAAAATAAATTTTTTGCTCGTTGGAAAACTTTGAGTGCACCTCGATCCTGAAGACATTCTTTCACTTTTTTAAAGTCTCTAAAAGGCTAAAATTCATGATTAGTGTGTACCTTATCACTTCCTTTCAATAAAATGAGTTTTCTGGGTCTAAAATCCTTTACCTCCCAAGAACTCCTTAAAATCTAAATATCACTGATTTAAAACTGCTAATTTTAACATTCCTCTTTCTAACCTAACCACACCAAAATGTAGTAATTATGGTAAATCCTGCATGACCAAGCAAAAATCCACTTTGCACATTCCTTGAATACACCCATTTATATCGTCGTATCGTTCGCACGCCACCTTCAGACTCGTAATCTGCCATCTTGCACTTTAAACCACGACGAAGCGGACGCCATTCACGCCGACTTGTTAGTAGTCCGAAAGTGTCAGCGAACCGATTTTAATGCCACAATGGTGAGCGTTAACCGACGATGACGAAGAAAATTGCGCCATCCAGTCCTGTAACTGAAGGCAGCAAGAAAGCTATAGACTCCTCCAGCGTTCAACCTCTTTAACTCTACACCCGTAACCCGTTCACGTAGTGTTAACCCTTCTGATATTTCAGAAGGGTCTCCATTTGATAATAATACGATATAGCTCAGCATATCTACATTTCTGTGGTAAAAGCTTTGCACAATCACCGCATAAAGCCAGATCCTGCTTGAATATGATATTCTGCGAAAGTGTTAAAAGGTGCATACTTTAAATGCAGGTGTGAATTTGGTTTTACACATAATGCACTTATGTAGCAATTTCCGACGTGTAAATGTCGCAAGAAAAAGTACATTTGACAAATGCTCTATTTTTATGATGACGCCATATTTTTACTTCAAGAATAGAAATATCCGTTTCCAAGGAAAAGAAAGGAAATTGATGTTTAACTTGGGAAACATCGTTTGATATCATTTCAGAGCGTTATAGTGCTTTGTGAATGTTTTTGTAAATATCCGAATGAACAGAACGAAAATATCTTGAAGCTGAATCGTTGTGCGAAAATATTCTAAAAATAGAGGTTTTGTTGCTCGAAATTGCTTTGATCATCAAAATGTTAGTAAACATCAAATTTATCGAGGTTAATTGAATTGTAATTTTTGATTGTTTTGCATCACTGCAACACAATCAAAAAGAAATTTACTTCATTGTTATGACGCGTATTTACCCTTTATATTTTTAATTGAATTTGTTATTACGAAACTTCTACTCCATTGAAAATTTCATTTATGTCTCTACCAAACATAATATTATCTGGACAATTCGATATCCGACCAGAAAATCATTAATCCAGCTTTAATTAAAAATGAATTTGCCAGAAACGTGATTCAAGCATCAACTCATTCATTCCGAGATTAATATTTCCACGATTGGACCGCTTTTATTTTCCCTTTGATGTTCAGTCTGGTAAATAGATACCTCTCATATAGATCCCGTTGCTCCTAAATGAAATTGGCAGCCATAATTCACATCCAATCCATACCCATCATCATCAGTCCCATTCAGTGAAAACATAATTTGTATCACCGCAAAGATACACGTCACATTTGATTTGGACGCATGGCAAACTAAATACGGTCCTAAACAGGGAGTAAACAAGATAATCAAATGATGTGAGGTTCCGGGGAGTTGTTCAAGCATGTTAATCTTGTTCCTCTGTCAGAAATAGGTGAAATAACGCTTGAAAGCATGTAAATCATGGTGAACATGTGGCTCCAGAGGTTTAGTGCACCACTTGTCACATTTTTAATGTTCATCCATCAGAGAGCACCTTTGGGAAGAATGGTTGATGTGGTGGGATATACAGTGTAACCTCGCAGTTTTCCTGCTGGAATAAGATAGGCATAGAAGGTCCGTTGTGAGTTTTCGCAAAAATTGCAACACTTTTGGTAGATGAATGTATGTTTTTAACTCGAATCTCACCTAATTGGTGCAAAACCGCAGAGGGTATAACTTTTAATGAAGCCTGAAGTTTGCATAGTTCATTACGCTGATATTGTTAGGGAAAGGTTTGCTCATTAATTAGATAACTGCTTCTGTTTCATTTCTCTTGTAAAATCTTTTCATTTTCTATGCGGTCTGAAAATCATGATTCGTTGGTGCATAATTTGCGGAAATAGTTTTGGGAAGTTTACACATTCAATTAATAATATTACTGAAATAGTAAAAAAAAAATTATCTTTTTATAGGTGAAAGCAAATTATATTTAATGGTAAAGACGTCGATAATATAAATATAATAAGTTAAGTCCCATTTACTATTTTAATAATTTTTTAAAAACAATTATCTTTATTTTAGCAGTAAGTGTTTGCAGTTGGTGGTTTTAATTATCTGTATCTAATTATCAAACAGATAAAAATCATGAACATACAACCCATTTGGTACCATTTGAAAAACTAGATTTTGTAACATTTTTGTGTCATTTAATCGAGTTGGCTATGAGGAGCATTATCGATTCGTTGTTATGTTAATTAATCAAGATGGCTATGCGGACTATTTAAAAACATNTGTGTTTTCGATCGCGGAATCAGTTCTCCCTTAGTTCTCACCGAGTTCTCCCCGAGTTCTCTCCGAGATGTGAATCCTGAAGTTCGCTCCCACATATCAGTTCGAAGATTAGAATTGTGCTAAATTATATTACCATGTTAAAAAATATATCTACGAATTTTACAATTTCAAAATTAAGTCGACGTTTCATACACCAAAAGAAAAACGTTATGAACCAAATTTTCATATCTGAATCATCGCTGAATCTTTGCAAAACAGACAATTTTATGACAAATGATTCGTTTCAGAAGAAGCTTAAACAATCCACTGTTCCAATTTTTTGACCATAAGAATGGAGGCTTCTTTTGATTAGTATGTGTGTTATTAAAAAACCTTAAAAATTACAAAATATCACTAAACATAACCGCACATTTTTTATCTAAATCGGTCAATTTTAACTGCTTTGTTTTTATGATTATAATTTTTTGATTTTATGATAATAATAATGAATTCATGATAATACTAATATAAAGGAGAAATTAAAAATATACACCTAAGAACTTGATAATGGATTCCGTCATTTAAAAAATTGTTTCTATAAGACGATAAATATTTTTTGCACATTGAACTAAAAACTTAACAAATGCCATTACGATCCTAAATTGGCACTTCAAAGTGACGATCAAAGCTTGAATTTATT
>JARJDZ010010994.1:0-20543 GCA_030264555.1 Aleochara sp. GC000083
CAACAATATGAAAAGCAGGACCAGGACTGGGACTGGGACTTTGAGTTGATACGGTCGATACGTTGAATTTTGATCTGCAGCGTTAAATTAAATGCCAGTCAATTAATTTGAGAACGTGCAAATGGCGTCTTGACATGATGAAAGCATTTTTAGGTTATCCGCAAATCCAATCAGCAATTCTCCGAAATTGGATGCAGAACAAAGGATTCCTTAATTTTCCACCAGGTAAACAACGTGCAGCGTCCATTCTAACGTTATTAATTTTAGGTAATGTTCATTCCATCCACGGTCCTCGGATATAATCAAGTGAAACCAAACGAGTAACGCAAGCGACATATTAGACCTGGTGCACGCCGGCCCTCGTGTTGTCTTTGCGGAGGACGATGAAGTGAGATAAATGTCGTACGCGCTCGGTGAGCACGACGTCGTCGTCGATGGACTATCTCCGGACGAGCACGCCAGCGCCGGCCTCGAAGCACACCATCGTCGACAACAATGCGGACGCGATCGCGCCGGCGGCGTCTAGTCCCACGGGCAACGTCGTCGTCGTCGTCGCTGGTGGTGGAGGAGGTGGTGGAGGCGGCGGTGGTGGTGCGTGCCCGATGCGCACTGCCAGCCGACGTGCCAGCACGTACACGCAGTCCGCGCAGCGCACCCAGCCGCCTCCGGCGGCGACCATCGAGAAGTCGCGCTCGGTGGGCAGCTCGCTGAAGAACGCGCGCAACGAGTCGGCGGCGAACCTGCGCCAGCTGACGGCGAAGTGGTCCAGCGTGCGGATACGCGGCACCGGCTTCAAGGACTCCCGGCGCAGCGTCGTCAAGATCGAGCATCCGTGCAACGGCATCCCGCCGCCGCCACTTGGTGCGATGCCCACCTCTGGCGCCGCCGCCGTCACCGGCAGCAAGGAATACGAGCCGTTGCGGCCGCATCGGCCCAGTCCGAACGATATGAAACATAACATTGGCAAAGTAATTCGCACATTCATTCACTTACCCTACTTACAAACAAACATTTCATGTGCTCCTCTCAGCAATCTGTGTTTGTCACTAGGTCTAAGTTTCGGTTGTTTATGTGCATTCCTTGTCGTTGTTGTTGTTGTTGTTGATGTTGTTGATGTTGTTGATGTTGATGTTGATGTGGTGGGCGGCCATGCATACGCGATTGGATTAATGCGGCCAAGATAATGGGCCGGCTATATAATGATGCGCATGATGTGATATATGATGGCTCGTTTACGTGATTGTAGGTATTGAATTTGGGCGCCGATGTCCTGCCCGAGTACGCATTTCAAAAGAAGTCGATACACAGCTTCACCATATTGCATTACTCGCCGTTCAAAGCCGCATGGGATTGGCTCATCTTGCTGCTGGTCATGTACACGGCCATCTTTACGCCCTACGCCGCCGCTTTCCAGGACTTCGTCCGGCAGACCAAGAAGTATGGCGAAGATCCATTCGACTTCATAGATTTAATAGGTGAGTGTCGCTTTTATTTGACAATATTTACTCTCCGCATCCTCGCAGGATCGTATTTCTATCCTGTGGGGACGGAAACCCGATAGATCCTCAATAAGGATGATCGGAAAGCAACTTCCAATGGAATTTTCATTTCATCCCGGAAGGAAATTTCCAATATCTTGTCATCAATTCATTTTAGACAATATTTTCCCCAGTCAATGAAAAATTAAATGTATATTTGGTTTGGATTTAATTAAAATACGAATTTAATCAAATTCATCCCGAATATTTTCATTTTCATTTCCTATTAATTACATCAGTAAATTTATGTCGTTCATTAACTACACAAATAAATGTCCCATGAATATTTATCATGGTCGATAACCATGAACGCCATATTGGCACCAAAAGACATCAACGAATAATGCGTGATCATTAACAAAAAACCCCAGCAATGTAATAACCAACTAATCTCTTTGGAATTTGTTTTTAGTGGACGTAACATTCATCGTAGACATTTTGATCAATTTTCGGACGACGTATGTGAGCGGCAACGACGAGGTGGTATCGCATCCGCTGCGCATCGCTGTCCACTACCTGAAGGGCTGGTTCCTCATCGATCTCGTCGCCGCCATCCCCTTCGACCTGCTGATCTACAGCAGCGATACGGACGAGGTGAGCGCCTTCACTCAGCTTTCTGCCTCCTCCGAAACATCACCGCCTCCTCCACGTCCACGATCCGAAGGACGAACACTCCTCCCTCGCGCGCCATTCGTTAACAAAACGAATGCAAACAATGGCTGAATGTGCCATTGCAATCAATCAAAATCAAACGCTCTATACTCTCTCTTCTATCTGGCATACTTTCTTCCTGCCGCCCCCGAAAACCACCCCCGAACACACCCAACACATGTTATTTGTATAGTAACAATTCACACCAGAGACCCAATCGGAGCACCCACACATACACCACCCCCACAAACGTCGTATAAAAGTTAGTGCCGAATTAGAACTCGAAGTCAATTTGCTGAGTGTGTTTAGCGAGACGAGTCGATAACTTTGATGTGTTCCTCAAATCTTATTGATATCATATTGCGTACATGTACAGTTCTCAGTGTGTATAAAGCAGGTACATCTGCGTGATTGTTTCCGCTTCGATTCCGAAATGGCCGCTGCGAGTTGTCACCCCATTGAATTCGTTTTGCACAAGTATCATAACTTTTCTCTTACCCTCATATCATTCAAGTTGAGCGAGCGCCATGTTCGAAATTCAAGCGGATCAAATGAACAGATTGACTGTTGTTAGCTGATAGAAATCTCTCATCTATATTTCGTTTGGCTTTCAATTTTGTTTCCTTACTCTTTCTCTGTGGTTTCTCCGAACTTTCCCCCAAAAAGTTGGTCGAGAACACCCAAAAACAAGGCAAAATTGATGTCATCCATGTATAGTGTAAAATGTAAACTCTAGATCCTCAAATCAACGACACGAAAGTAGAGTATCCACCTTCGACCTTCTCCAAAATCGCGATTCTTCATACAATCGACACCCCTCTTACAAAAATGTATGACGAAAAAGTGTTTTTCACATTTATTTTTCTCCTTTTTCTCTAGTTGGGCTTGGACAAAGACGAGGTAGATGATGATAGTTGATACTCGAGATCTGCTCTCATTACTTCTAATTAACCCAGAAAGTGCGATTGACGCAAAGATTGCTTGATCGATAGCGAACTTGGCAGACGAGCCAAACTCGTTTGTTTCACATCATCATAACTAACCAGCAAACAATCAGACGTTGCAATCAATCACAAGGACAATTTTTTGTGTGTGTGTTTTGTGCGAGAGAAGTTTGCGACTAAATTTTAACGAACACATTCCATTCATTCGAATACGAGAGCACACATCATATTTTTATGTGGCAAAACTCACTGTCAATTTAATGCAGAAAATCGAAACGATCAAAAGACGTAAAACGAAGAAAGGTTTAGACTTTACTGCGTTGAAACAGCCCACTTGTACGCTTCTCTGTGCTAAAACCGCTTTTCTCTTGCCATCTTTTAGATTGTCGCTTTCTTGTTGTTGTTTTAGTGCCCTTGTTGCTCTGCCTTGTGCCGTTCACCTGTCTGTCACTAAACTTTTCTCGTCTTGTAATTTCGTTTATGTTGTAGGTTTCTCTTGGGAAGAAGTTGCTTGCATGCGTGTGCGTGTGTGTTAGTTGAAGATTTGCCAAGCTTGCAAATTGCTGTGCGTAGATACACGAACCGTGTGGTTGTAATGTGTTTTTCTAGACGACGACGCTCATCGGCCTGCTGAAGACCGCGCGCCTCTTGAGGCTGGTGCGCGTCGCGAGGAAGATTGATAGGTACTCGGAGTATGGTGCGGCCGTGCTCCTCCTGCTCATGGCGACGTTCGCCCTGATCGCCCACTGGTTGGCGTGCATCTGGTAAGGAATCTGGATAAGCCCCCACGAATTGCGCGACATGTGAGAATGATGCGCGGCAATTCACTTCCGAAATCGTCCGCATTGTCGTTGGTAGCAATTGGGTAGTAAACGTTTGTTCTTGGATAACGTAGCGTTTGAATTGTGGGAGTGTAGAGAGTGGAATTATTACTTAGAAGCGTGCCAGAACTAAATGCCCCGTTGAATCGAGCGTTGTGAACGTGTGACATTTTGTACTGGCACGTACAGATTAATTCAATGCAGCGATTTCGGAATGACATCCCCAAAGCACCTCGACGATTTGCACATTAAACGCACACTTTGACCCAGCGCGCGCAAATGTCAGCGCTTTCTGGAGCGGAATGATAACTCTGTTCTGTTTTAGGTACGCGATTGGCAATGCCCAGCGCCCCTTCCTGAAGATCGGCTGGCTGGATATCCTGGCAAACGACACCCAGCAGTACTTCACGGCGAACAACACCGGCGGGCCGAGCATTAAGAGTCGCTACATCACCGCGCTCTACTTCACGTTCACGTCGCTGACGAGCGTCGGTTTTGGCAATGTCGCGCCGAACACCGACTCGGAGAAGATCTTCACGATATGCGTCATGCTCGTCGGATGTGAGTTGATTCATGCGATGCAAAATGAAACGAGTCATTGTTGATTTAATTTCAGCTCTAATGTATGCCAGCATTTTTGGAAACGTTTCGGCGATCATTCAGCGTTTGTATTCGGGCACGGCGCGTTATCATACGCAGATGCTGCGCGTGCGGGAGTTTATCCGCTTCCACCAGATCCCCAACCCGCTGCGGCAACGCCTCGAGGAGTACTTCCAGCACGCATGGACGTACACGAACGGCATCGATATGAACAGCGTGCTGAAGGGCTTCCCCGAGTGCCTGCAGGCCGATATCTGTCTGCATCTCAACCGCAACCTGCTGCAGAATTGTCCGGTCTTCGATGGCGCCAGCCCGGGATGCTTGCGTGCGCTCACGTTGAAATTCAAGACGACGCACGCTCCTCCAGGTGATACACTGGTGCATCGCGGTGATGTCATCACCTCGCTGTACTTCATTTCGCGCGGATCCATCGAGATCGTACGCGATGACATCGTGATGGCCATCCTTGGAAAATTCGACATCTTCGGAGAGAATCCATGCGCCAGTCTCACTCTCGGAAAGTCCAGCTGCAATGTGCGCGCGCTCACTTACTGTGACCTGCATAAGATCCATCGTGATGACCTCCTCGACGTGCTGGAGCTGTATCCAGAATTCTACACGCATTTCATGAACAATTTGGAGATTACCTTCAATTTGCGTGACGTAAGTCATCGTTCTATGCAAGGGATAATGATATTGCAATTTATTAATTGATGATTCTTGTAGGAGGAGCAAGCATGTGTTGTACCGAAAGCGCGCTATTTTGCGCGCACGAATTCAGCGGATCGTGAACGTTCATACGTGATGCGTCAGAATTTCCAGACGCGTTCGAATGGTCATTCGAGTCGCGGTAATTCAGTGAATGGTGGCCGGCAGGAGTCGCAATGCAGCGAGGAGTCGGAGTCAGGTAAGTGGACGACGGCACCGAAATCCATCCCACCCCCAAGCCAAATGTCATGCGAGCAAGCTTAGTGTTTGTCGCCTGACACACGTAACAATTGTTCAACGCCTGCCCCCATGCAACAGGTCACGGTATTCTGGAGTTTTCGACGGATAAGGCCGGCCAGGACGTGACGCCAATTAATTTGGACTTTGGCGAAGAAAAGCGTCGCTCGACGACGCTTAATTCTATTACAGGTGAGCACAACTGACTTGGACAGTTTTCCCCCCTAACTGATTGAAAGACTTTTGATACTTTCACGACCCCCTTGTCTCAGTATTTTCGCTAATGCCATTTGTATATTAACAACATAGTAGTTGCTAATTACGATATTAATGATAGACCAATATGCAAATTGCGTATGTAGTTACTACTCCAGGCATGACCAGACAATTTACTTCTTCTTCATTTTCTAATTCATTGTACATTGGCGTCACTGCCATTTCTCTATTAACTATTAATCATAAACAAAAAGAAAAACAATGACAACTGGACCTCAACGGGGGCAATTAACGGGGAAAGAAATTATCCTGGCTTATTAAGCCAATTCTAAACTAAAGGAGCCAAAAATCAAACGGATAAACGTTTCTGGATATTCTTTAGGCATGCTTTCACAACTCAAACGCAGCATCCCAGACTTACGATTACACAAAACCCATCAGCCGCTCATCGGTAAGTTCGACGTGGTTTGCTCAATGTCGCATTTTGTGTCTCTCACATGCCCACACGAATCACATCTGCCTCATGCATAACGTCACTAATGGACGCCTGTTTTCCACCCCGAAAGATTCGGTGATGTGTAAAACAGGCCCGAGCAACAAAATGCAATCACAATGGCGACCAACAATCAATTCAAAAAAATCAACATGCTTAAATTACAGTAGATTTGTTGCTGCATGCCCTTCATAGCTTTGATGGTCTACATCCTCCATAATTCCGGACAGGATGTCCCAAACGACCCATTCGCTTTCTATGTCTTTTACGCATGAAGCAACCGAATTAACATTGCACCGAATAATTGTAATTGATGTTTGCATGGCGATCATCGCATTGATGTCTAATAGATGTGCGTTTGTTTTTTGGGTGCAGCGCAATCGACGCCTCCGTCGCAGCATCGCGGCAAGACGATACGTCGGCAATCGTCGATCGGCGCCTACCACCACCACGAGTCGACACCCACCCCCGTCCAGCATCAGCCGCACGCCGGCTCGCAGCCGTCGCACTCGCAGCCGACGTCGCAGGCCCATCTGCAGCAGGCGCCGTTGTCCAGCAGCACCAGCTACTACACGAACAGTCCGAGCCCCCCGCAAGGCGAGCCGATCACCTTCACGGCGATCGGCGCGCTGCACGCGCAACCCCCCGACGAGTACGCCGTCGTCGTCGACCAGCACGTGCAGCCACACGACGTCGTCGCCGTCGCCACCAGCGCTGGCGGCGCCGCTTCGACGTCGGTCGCCGCCGCCGCCACCGCCACACATTCCAACGATCTTGTAGTTTTAAGTAGGCACCAATACGATGTGATGAACGGCCAACTCGACCAGCTGCTGCGGAAGGTCGACGGGCTGGAGCGCGGCCTCGCGCAGGACGTGCGCGCCATCCTGCAGTACATCCAGCAGCGCGACGCGTCCACATTCTCACGTGATAGCAACAGACTCGAGGTGCGTGCTGCAATTCAATTCCTCGACGAAGCATCAATTTGGTCTTTTTTAGGTGCCTGATTATGAAAATGTAACGATAGATGCAACACGCGCTAGATTCACGTTCCAAAGATCGGTGAGCGAGCCGAAACCGATCTCGTCCAAGGCACAACAACAGCAGGCGACGCAACAAGCACAACCGTTACATAGGTAAATGAAGTTACCATTAAATTTTGCACATAAATATTGTACAAAACATTGTACACAAATATTGTAGATTTGCATCGTTTAATAGAGCATTCGATATCGAGCGTGCCTCATCCGAATCAGCAGCATGGACGGAAACGCAATTCCGTGAGAAGGTGCCGCTGCTGGCGAAGCCTCCCCAGGAGGCGGAGGAGAAGTCGGCGCCGATCGCCAAGCTGGAGTCGCTCGACGAGCTCGACCTCGTCAGCGGGCAAAGTCAGCCGGACTCGTCGGACGCGTAGCACTAGCCGAAAATAGTTTTCAACACTCATCACAAACAAAAACACCCGCGCGCGCATTGCTACATTATTGATAAATAACACAAGCAACCTCCCCTCAAAAAAGTATATATATTATAGTTGAAACTTGCATATACTTACATAGCCTTCAGTCATAAATATATAAATAATTGACGAGACATGCCATCGAGCACCGCCATCAACATGTATGAGCATCATGTGTGTTGTGTACCATGCTAGTAATTAACTAAAAAGTTCATCAGCGGCGAGGGATGCAATGCTCGATTGATACACGTTACGCAGATTTGGCATTTTTGGCAGATTTGTTGCTTTTTTGGAGATGATGTTGGACAATGTTATTGTACAAATAATGTTACGGTTAGACTATCTACGTTTTGCAAACTGGTTTCATATTGAATTTTGAATGCACAATAATACGTAGAGGACGAATGATGTAGGAATGGCGTCGGAAGGATTGAGTGAATGCTACCATTATTTTAGAAAAACGTTATTTTTAAGTAGGGTTTAGTTAAGATCTCTTTCTCTAGTCTTTCTCTAGCGAGACGCGAAACCAAACGAAAGCTTAATGCATAAGGAACGAGGACCCTTTGACGAGACTTTATTCAACACGCGCATATCAAAGATTTATTGAGGAGAAATCTTTTACACAGATTAGTAACAAGTATAAAACGCAATTTGGATGCAGTAGATTAATGCAGAATGATGCATGCAACAAAGCGATCGAGAAACGTGCGGTGCTGAGCTGTTCATACGCGAATTGTTGTTGATTATTGATAGTTTTCGTTTACGTTTTTTGGCTGGGCTGAACCCACGAAAGAATTGCGATTGCGATTTGTGCACAGGTCGAATGTCGCTTACGTCCCCTCCAAAATCACCCAATCATTGTAGTGATTTATCAACTTTATCCTCTCATAGAAAATATTAATTATTACTACATAAGTTTGTTAAAGCAATTTCGTCTTTCAGAATCAATTCATTTACATTATTATATCGTAGATAGTATAAATATTGTCGTAAATATTGTTAACGAATGTTTCTCATTTGATCAGAGCGCAAAGCAAGTTGATATTGAGGTGCATCTCTAATTAGAACACGTTAACAACGCAAGCAAACCAAGGCATATGCTCTCTATCTCTATCTACATAACTGCTGATATTATGGATAATGGCTAACTTATATTCTCACGATACACTTCACACACGAGAAATGTTTTAATGAAATCACTGCGAGGATTATTCCAGATTTCTCAAACCGCCGTCTCGCCTCATCCAGATGCTGATGCACTCGGTGTTTGTGCAATCCGGTTGGTCTTTCCTAGACAAACACCTTGTGCACGTCAATAGAAGTATACCATTACGATAAGCGCTTTCATTCGGACTATTTCGATTTCATTAAGGACAAAGCAAAGCAGAAAAAATTATGTGACTATTGTGAATAGAAGTTTTCTATGCAAACATTATTATTAAGCACAAACGTTGAACATAAGCTAAACCAAAGAGAGGAGGACACATTTGGTGATTGAATTCAAGCATAATAATATGTTTATACACAATAATTAATGACATATTGTACCAATATTTTTAATAATTCTTATAACGTATGTAAATTGAACCAAAACGCTGCTAATTTTTATGCAAAACAAAAGTGAAATGAAACAAGTTGATTCATCAAGCAAGCAACGCAATTTTACTATTCAAATAATACAAACAAGCACAGAGATGATGAAAGTGATTGATAGAGTACATCAAATTTAATGCCATATTGTTTATATACCTGGTTATTATATATAAATTATTATTGAAAAGAAACATGGCCAGTTTTGTTGTGAGATATTTAAGCATTTGCAAACTCGTTAGAACATATATAATTGATCATGGGTAATTCGACAAAGAAGTGAAGAGAGAATGAATACGTTATTAGGAAATGCAATAAAAGTGATACAGATTATGATTTCATTATTCTTTATTGCTGAAAATACATCAGAGAAATTAAAAAAGTGTTTTCATTTATCGAAACACCCAGTATGTAACAGTTGTAGGCAATTTATTATTATATATTCACAATCTATAATTCTATAGCACAATGAAAGCCATTCTATTTTCTATAACAATGAGCGAATACACCAATTTAATATTTTAATTAGATATTGATTTTTTTAATGGGAAAATAACTGTTTTGGAAAGTTACGTATGAAAAGTTGCCTATGTTCAACTCCATAGAACTGATTTTAACGTGTATAACCAAAAATATTGTCTGTGAAACCGTTAAGGCCATTAAGTTTGAAGAGAGCTGCAGTTGATTTAATTAATTATTTATTGTTATTAAGTGATAAGAAATGAATTCTCATTATGTACAGAATCTATACGAGTATCAGCATAATGTTGCAGTGCACTTTGATGGACTACCTTCTTCAGATAGGATTATTGCAATTAAGTTGAGCAAGGTCGATAACTACAAAATAGTATGTACATATGATTACACATCCTAAATGTTAGCTACATCTATTTTTCTTACAGGTGTTTAGGGTAGAGGAAGCAAACAATTATCAGTTTAGTTATACAGCTGTAATAGACCAAATAGTATTCAATCGGATGAAGGTGGAACAATCATTGGAAGTGCAGTTTGATGAAATTCCAGCACAAATTGTGAAGATGTTTAAGGCCACATTAGAACAACACATGTAAATCCTTCATACCTTGATGCCAACTATTATTAATTATTGGGTTTTAGGTACTTAAAAATTGAAGCTAACACAGATACTTGTAAATTGGTGTTTTTCGAAAAGTCTCCCTGGAAGCCACTGGTTTGGTTGACAATTGACTTGGAGGCAACTGATCAGGCAGAAATTATAGATGATATGGCAAGGAAACTAAGCCAATTTAAGGCAAGTTGTAACTTCAAAGATATTTATTTAGTTTAATCACTCAATTATGTTGTAGGAGGCCAATAAGAATTTGATGCAAGAACTTGATAGATCAAAATATGAAGTTAGACAAATTGCTGCTTCCCTAAAGAGTGTGCAGTTACATGATGTACAGCAGGAGGCTTCTTTTCATGAGCAAATTGCTCATGTTAGCAGGTTATTCACAACAACATTCACCAATGTTGAAGAACAACTTATTGAGAAGTTGTCTCGCCTTGGAAGACGTTTGGCGAAACTGCAAAGCGATATGTTAGTGTTGAAGAATGAAAACAAGCTGAAATGTGAATCGAATATTCGTCTGGTGACGTCGTTGCACTCGTTACGTATGGAAAACGAACGCAATTCTAAGTTGCTTGATGAATACAAAGTTGAAGTGAATCATTTGCGTTTACTCAAAAACAACACTAATGAAGAACTTGCAAGTGCACGACGTAATATACAGCAGAAACAGAGTGAGAATGAGGAGTTAACCAGACAAATTGTATGTCTTTTTCAATGAGTCTGTAGTGTTTGATAAAGTCTTGATTTTGCAGGGAGAACTTAAACATGATCTTCAAGAAGCCACTGTGATAATTGCAAAGAAGAGCAGTATGCATGATGAAATTGCCAAGGATTTGGTGCAAGCTAATACAATGTTGGTCAACTTTAATCATCAATATGATAATTTATCACAAGAGGTAATATTCATTAATGTTTCTCAGTATTATGGGTTGCATATAGCAAGCTCCATATTTGTATTTTTCCAGTTCGACACACTGAAATCATTGCAAACACAAAAAGAACAGCAAATCGAGGAGCTGCTGCAACAAAATACAGCGTTAAAGCGCGAAATGGATATGTATAAAGATGATTATGGTGAAGATCGCCTTCAGGCTCTGCAGCACGAGTTGTTCCTGTCGAAAAAGGCCCAGCAGGATATCGAGAAACAACACAAGGAAGCTATCAAGCGTATGTTTATTTTTATTTATTTATTTTCGCAACGTATCATTTCATATCATGATTTTTTTTATTCAGTGAATGCATTACTCTCCAAGAAATTATCAGAGTCGCCCAATGTATTCACTGGTCGTTTACAATCACAGGCTTGCGGTGGGACTCTGCCTCCAAGTCAACGGTCCAATTATTAATTCCAATTTTAAACCAGCATGTAAGGGTATTTTAAAATAAGAAATATTTTTTTATCACATTGGGTTTTAAAACACCCTGTATATCTATGCGTCGGTTAGTAGGCGCTCCTGTATTACCGACATTACCAACCGTTGCTCCGTTGCTATGGATTGTTTGGTTGCTATGTACGATCCACGCCGACGAAAGACCAGGAGCTGCTCAGATCGTTTTCTTCAAAGTGATTATAAATTGGTTAATTAAAGTAATCCAAGTGCTGTGATTAGATAATTAGTGCACACGTTCGAGAACGGTGAGTTTATTCATTGAGTATTACATATTCGCTGCGATGCGGCTTATTGGCTTCATGCCTGTTGCTTGTGGGGGCCGTGTGGGGGCTACAACAGGTACTGCAAGGGCTGTGAGCATTTCTATCGAAATTTTAATTAATACCAATTGCTATTTGCGCCATGAATACATTGCCAGCGTTGACGTTACTTATAGAGATAGCGTTGAACGTGTTGCGATTGGGTTAGCATTATCATTTGTTTCGGTCAATCTCCCATTGGAAGCGTCCGCCTCGATAAGCGTCGTCACATTTGCACACACCGGCCATTTTGTCTCAGTTTGTGCAATTCATCAGCACTGCATTTTCTGTGCTTTTAATTTGTGTCGTTCAATGCGTAACAGTACGCATCACATCGAGTATTTTATACGTGGATCTTGTTCGCGTTGTGGCATACAATACTGTAGAATACTGTACAACGCATAGTTGATAAAAAAGCATGATAAATCTTGGTGTAACCTGTGCGGGGCCTCACGAGCACATTACACTCTCTGCAAAACGTTTAATCAAGCTTATGTTAAGTAAATGCAGGCGCTGAGGAATACGCAATCGACGAACCACACGGCCGGCAAGGAGGAAACGAAACGATGGAAAGGTGCTCGCACCAAGGTAAGACAAAAGACCCTTGGAGTACAATGCTGGGAATGTTGCTCCTTTGCACGTTGCTTCATCCTGGCTCGTGCTCGTACGACTCATTTCTCATTCGGCTACCTTCTGCCACAGGTCTCACTCATCTTCGTCGTCGGCGGCCTCCTCCACAGCACAGCCACCACCACGGTGGTGCGCGCCGGTTACTTCGCGCTGGAAGCCCTCAGTCCGAGAGTCGTTGTGAGTGCGGCAGCGGCGGCGGCGGCAAAGCGGCCCCGTGCGGAATCACTTCGTCATCGTCTGCCGGTCGAGTCGGGTGCAGGAAGCGCGGTCGCTCTCGAACCGTTCGGCGTACACGCAGAGAGCACTCTTTCGCTGCATGGTGAGGCGCGCGCGTGTCCTGCATTACACGCCGCTCTTGCTGTGACGACGCGTGTGAGTATACAACAATTGCGAATCTCGCCAGCAAACTAAACGACAACGCATTGTAGGTAAACGATGGATTCGTTCGCATTCGCCGTCTTGTGCGCGTTCGCGCTGAGTGGGCCGGCAATCGCGCGTGCCGGCAGTTGTCGCGAGGCGAAACTCTGCTGTCCGGGGCGCGACTCCTCGTGCGTCGTCCAAAAGGCACCGCTCAACGACATCATCCAAGATCTCACCGATAAGCCGTGCTATTGCGATCACGCCTGTCTCAAGCTGGGCGATTGCTGTCGCGACTTCAAGGAGGCATGCGGCGGTGAGTACTGCACTTCTTCTCTTCCACACTGCACACTGCATTGCGCGTTTAATGATGCGGCGCCTTTTTTAATCACGTGTTTTGTCTGCCACCCACGACGCTAACAAACGCAACAAATCCGCGTCGTGCGGGAGTAATTATGGATTTTATTCATCGCTACGGTTTGCATTTATTGTGGCGCCGACGTTTCCCATTAAAATTTCAGCGAATTTCGTCGTCGAATGAAACGAAATGAAACTAGACGCGTGTGTACAACTTGCAGATTTAATTCGAAGTTTAGTGGAGGTTTTTCCCTTCAGGCGCAGTTTGCGTTTCGATGTGCACTACCTGCACGTTCGTTAAAAAAACTAATTATGCTATAATTACTTACTCTGGAAAGTTTGAAAAGAGCGCATTGCCAGGTGAATGGCATTATTCCATAAACTGAAAGGTTTATTTTTTCGTTTAAACTTAATAATAACTCGCCAGTTTTACTCATTAAAACTATCAAAGCCTGCACAAATTTAATACGACTTAATCAAGTAGTCAAATTAATTCTGTTAATTGCTTTCCGCATTCTCGGAATTTTTCTCGTTCAAGCAATTGCTGCTTTCTTCAGACTCGAGACGATACATTGATGAAAATCCTTGGACGAATCTGACATGGGTCGCTTGACATTTCGGCGTTCTTTGTTTGCACCTTTTTTTCGGGTTGTTTTCATTCCGTGTTCATTGCCAACGCTGTCGCCACATTGTGGACGTTGTCGTCGGGTTTTCGGCCGTTTTTGCCATTACTGTTATTGCACACGCGTTGTCTGTCTGTCTGGCTGGCTGTTCAGTTTTCAGCACTTGAGCGCGAGAGATCTACCTGTTTATTTATTTTCGAGACGCACGCGTGTCGGCTGTCTGCACCCGCCCGCCCGCATTGACTGCTCCTTTTGTTCGGCGGCGGCACACGCCTCCATTATGTGAGTGATTTTCCGAGAGTTATTCTTTCGCACATTCTGCACACTCGCGTCGAATACAAACGTCGCGCTAAGTGCGCGCACGAGGTGATGAGGGATTTACCTGGGGCGGTGATACATTATGCTGGCTATCGGAGAAAGAAAGCATAGCGTCGGGAGCGAGGTGTGAGAGTGGAAGAGGTTGCAAAAAACTTGTATAGAAATTGCGAAGAGAATGCACCTTCTTTTCATGTGCACTCATTGTTCGGCATGGCTTAAATTATGAGCCCCGGTGGGATGGATGGATGGGTTGGGATGCGACCGGTGTTCGACGGTGATGACGTCGGTCGTTGATTCTGCATATTCTTATTCTCGAGGGCATCTTTTCGCTAACGATAAGATGTAGCTCCCCAAATCCCTGATGAACAGTTGCGTATTGGCCGGTTTTCAGTCAGTCGACTGCTGATCAAATTTTTGCCGTGCTCTTTTGTGTCGCATCCTGCATGCACATGCAAATTTATTGCAAATGTACTCGATTTCAGTGATATTTGTCAGAACTTGATTTTGAATGCCTGCCTTGTAATTTCCATACGAAACGTAGCGAAATCAGGAATAAACTTGTCGTCTGGTATTGGAACCTTCAACTTTACATTTTCTTGTTGTATTTTCAAATAAGAAGACTCCACCATTGGCGTCGCCCACCATACCAAGATATATTCTTTCCTGATCTTCTCGGCTTTGCATTAGGAGCTTTTGCCTACTTAATACCGACTTATATTCACGTTATACACAGAGTGTTTTGATAATTCATAAAATTTTTATTTTTTTAGCCCCTGTTAATGGAAAATATGTAATGGGATATTTGGTGTAACCTATTCTATTTCCGGAAATTTGGCATCCTCCATGATGAACTCATTTCTGCCGACTTGATGCAAAACCATGGATCGATTTTTAACGCTGATATTCTCTCGGTTGCTTCATTCGACTTGACAGGCGCTTGGCTGAAGGTGCCCCAGCTCTTCTTTTTTCTCTTCTTCATCGTCAGTCTTTTGTGTCGCCGTACTTGCCCGGTAATACTAATACATTAAGATTGGTCGAGGTAGAAGGATTAGCGTCTGTCTTGTCCCCGCAACCGCAACCAAAGCCCAGACATTGCGATGCGACAACCTCGCCGTCGATGTCGTCCACCACGTCCCACCACGACTCTTGTATGCGAGCGTAATATATCTCAATGTGGAATACACCTCATGCTGGGTCTTCTGTGTCGTTCGGTGGGCGCTATTGCTTCCCGCTTGACGTTTCTTCAATGCCCTCCGAATGCCTTCTCGCTGTCGAGAAACTTCATAGTGGTCGCGGAGACGCGTCGGCGGCGGCTGTGAAGACGACGCGCGACGGGGAGTTAATAATAAAAGCTCGTCTCGTTGCAGGAGACTTCTCTGCCTTCAGGAGGCACTCACACACGTCTGGATTACATGCCGAGCACCTCCGCATAATCCGCATTGCAATAAAATTCCTGGATTTTGCATCATATCTCGGGCAATGATAAAAATTTAAATTAAAAATTTAAATCACATAAAATCGCCGCCTCCAGCGGAAGAAGTTGCCCGCGTTTTCGATTATTGTTTTCGTGTACGTTTCTCCTTCGTTGGGGGTTGTATTGCGGGCGCAATAAATGTAAATGTCATCGCAAATAAACATTTGCACTGCGTGCCAGTTCTGGTGGCTCGGGCGCAGTATTCGACGTTCGTGGCGGCAGCACATCTATAATGCTAAGTGCGGATTCGGGTAAACATTAGTCGAGAGATTCGCGGAGTATTGGCAAAGTGGCTGCGTTGGCGGATGCTGCCGCCCCCGCACTATTTGGGACTATTCACCAGCGGGCGTTCGCCTGTTGGATGCAGACTTCATGCATTCATGCGCTCCCGTTTCCTACGCTGACGCCTACATGGGCATAATAAACTACCTGCCGAATGGTACTTGATTCCAATCGTTTTTGAACTAAATTCCACTCTGTTTTTTACGATTTACAATGCAGAAATCGCTGGGATATTGTATAACTTAGAATTTGTGTGTATACTTTGAGTATATCAACTGAAATTTGTAGAAGCACCTTCCAAGATGTCAAATCACGTGAAATTCGTGAAATTCGGACGGCTAATCCGCATGAGGACCATCTGCAGCCGCCCCCGGCCACAAAACACCTCCTCTCGCCGCGCTCTGTGTAGCAATCTCGGGTATTGGCATTCGAATTACATCGGGCATTACATTCGACGCAAACATCGCCAGAAATTAATCCACCGTTTACGACGCTAATTCACAAAGCGCATCGGGGGCGGCGTAACCATTCATAACGTTCGGCGCCATGTTTTGAAATTATGTCTACCTCATGGTACCCACTCGAAGATCTTCACTCTAATTACATCCACAAACATGCGTTATCTTATCATGCGCGTCGGCGAACATGACGCCGCCGCCCCCTATGTACAGATTGTTGCTAATTAGAAGCAGAATTCATCGTCGATGAAATGCGACGCGTCACACGCGAGAACCCTTTTTGCATCCGAGCCGCCGCAATTTGGTGTGCGCGCGGAATGCGGCCGGTGGACTTCCGGTTCTTCTTCCGGTCGAGCGATTCGCCGCCGTCGCCGAACCGCTTCCATCTCCATTGCGGGCGTCGCCTCAATTTACCCACCGCATAAACCCATACTCTCACACGCAGAGAGCGGAACACATACAACTTAATGAGTAATGTGATTAGTACGAAGTGTAAGTGTGTCCCTTGTCCTCACACCGCCGCCCCCAAGTCCCACATTTGCGGGGTATGATGGCGTGCCGGCTGGCGAACGTCAGGAGGCGGTCACGCCATCTTATTACTATGTGCCGGCATGATTTACTGCCGTGTTCATATGAGCCGCCGCCCCGGCGAGTGGCGGCCGTTTCGGCGCGCGGGCGGGTGGCTGATGATTAATTTTTGTTGTTTCGCACTTTCCGGCCACCTAGTTTATCAACATTACACTCCGACAATGGCGCGACAGCGCTCACGTTCCCAATGCCCAAGGAGCAACAGCAACAATGGCGGGGGCGGTCGCGGCAGTAAATATAAAATTCCTGGGAGGGAAGCGCGCCGGAAATGAAAGTTGGAGAAGAAAGGCGCGATGTGGTGGTTACTGGAAGAAGGCGCAAAAAAAAAGAAACGGAAAGTTGCTGGCTGTTCTGGTTTTTGATTCGATTTCTTGTTTCCACTTCGTGTTTTTAAATTGATTTACCGTAAAAGCGCTCCTCTGGGTTATTGGTTGTCTGCAACTTCTTCACGTGCACGTGTTAGGTTAACAAACTTGTGCTGAGGTGGGGGAAATCATTATTAGGTTTGCAAAATATTTTTCAAGACAATTTCGTAAAGTTTGGTTATTTTTGAACTGCAAATACTTCTAATTTTCTAAAACTTCTTGTTTTCTATTTTTGACGAATGACAGCTGATTTCCCGACAGGAAGTCAGTTAAGTACAAAATGAATATTTTCTGTGACCTATTTTCATAATAGAATTTGAAGTGAGAAATTTACCAACTCTTGCAAAGCACATGATACTGGATTTGTTTTGTCTTTCTTGCCAGAAATGCCACGTTGATTGCTCAGATACTTCCGCCGAAAATGAATAAAGTGTCTTTGTGATGAGTTCCAAAATATCCCTTAGAAATATCAATAATTGAATACAACCTTCTTCTTTTAAGTCAACTCTTCATTTTATGAATATTTTCTTCATACAAGATTTATTTATTCTAGAACATAATGGAATATTGAGACATTCAAAATTTAAGTACCCTTATCGAATCAATAAACTTATCGAACATCCATAAACCGTGCATTAGATCCCGTAAATAATTCACCGCAAACGCGTTTAGTGATTTGCAGGGCAGTAAATAAATTTTATTCGTTTCACCTCGTTTATCTTAATGTCCCGCCCCACGTAGATATCGGTCGCGCCATAAACTATCATAAACCTTTTCAAATCTCATAAGGATTCCGAACAAACCCGCGAATTAAGTAGTCAAAATAGCTATTTTATACCATACAAGTGTATGGGATCCCATTGGTAAATAACCTTAGATTCGAGTTTCGATTGGTCGATTCCCAGTGCGAAACTAATTTTATGGCACGTTCGAGGCAATTTGCTTTTTGTCTTAATTACAACTCTGCGCTTTTTGGCGCTGTGCTGTGTGTAGCACCTCTAAACGATTTATAAGGGTTGTGTGTGCCCGCAAGTGGAGAGTCCTTTCTGGGGACTGAATCCTGGATGTTCACCTCGCTGCTTGCCCAAATGAAGTCAACACATGAACGCAAGAGAAATCCTTTTATCTTTCGCGTCGGTCCGAAAAGGTACACATTATGGTTCGAGAGGGTCGGGTCGATGCTCCTAATAAATATATTTCGATAGTTTTTCCTTAATTTTCTGCTAGGATTCATTTCCGCGTCAATGAGGACGCATTCGAGCGAGATTTACGACTTTGGCAAAATCAATGGCGGATGAATAAAAAGAAGCCCGGTTTTTGTGGCCAGGTATGTGACACATAAAACAAAAATCGTAAAGGTACAATGTTCCAGTGCTATTTGCACATGCAAAAACATAAAAATAGTGGGTGTTCAAAAATTTTCGATTAAAATTTCGTTTGCATTTATTGATCATCGATCACGAATACTAGGATCGATGCATCGCTTTGTTGCACAAAATAATTAATAAGTGTCATAACAATACGTTGGTGTAGAATGCGGAAACATGTTGTGGGCGATGTGTGACAGCATGCGTGAAACTTGAGTTTCTGGGTGAAACTTGGCACCCGGGGCCTTGTCGCAAGCATTAAACCGGAATAATCTCATTAAGAACAGCGCGAACATAATAATATTCGACGACAGTTAATGGGGTGCGAACAACGTACGAGTGGAATATAGATGGTCGTGCACGTTTCGAAAACGTGAAGTGAACCATCATCACCATCATCATCGTTGCGCGAATGCAAACACCGTTTGACGTTGATCTACTCAATTCCGCTCGTATTTGAAGATTAGTTTATACAAATATTATTACGGCATTTCATCTGTCAAACATAAACAAGCCACGTTTACTAACAGTCTTCCATTATCCCCATGTTGCATCAATACAACTTCCGAAGAAATATTGTAACATTCTCGACAATGTCTAAAAGATTGGGTTTTATTGGTCAATTTGAAGATGCCAAAAAGTTGTTTTCGTGAATGGACGCAATAATTCCAGCAACGCGTGGAATGAGGGCACTAAATAATTTTTACGTTTCCGGTGAACGTGCTCAAGAGTAGTGGTGGGGGGAGAACACGATGACGTCCCCACAATATAAATGTAGATATCTGTAGCCGGCGAGCAAATGGCATGTCGTAAAATGTTATGTCAGTTTGTTTGAAGTGCTGCAGGGGGGCAGCAATGCTCTTGATGGCGCTGGGGCAGTGGTGGGGGTAGGGCGGGGGCGGCAGGTGAAAGTAAAGCGTGTTTGATGACGCCGAAAGAGTCAAGTGCTGACGCGCCGAAAAATCTACATGAAATTTGCTCGATGTGGCGTGAAAAAAGCCCAGCATTTCCAATGCTACACCAGCATCGGCTATCACAAGTGCAGACAACCACCCTTGCTCATCATGCATCATTCATTAAACCTCTCCTCGTTGAGGAAAACAGGGACTTCCCCGGTTCTACAATCTTACTTTATTCATCGTGTTAGTATTTGGGTACTTTTTTCGTGGGGAACATCTTCTTCGGTTTCTTGTGCAACCGTGGGTCCCTCTTGATGACGATGAAGGGTTTGTGCGTGGGTACATGCCACGTGGTGCATGGCCATCGACATTTCGGGCACGTGTAGACACACTTGCAGTACGGGATCTTCTTCACGCGGTCCAGACGACCTTCCACCCGATTGCACGGGTTGCATCTACTGTATCCAGCATTTCGGCACGGAAAATAGGGTTTTATGGGTTCATCTACAACCAATTCGATTTTCAAACAATACAAACATTCGAAAATTCGTACCTGTGATTGGATGACATGCGGGTAGTTTGGGTACATTCTCGATGCGCGACATTCGTCGCCGGAAGTCATCGTAGTACCATTGGAATTGACGCGCCTTCCAGTTCTTCTCCTGTTGGGGTTCATCCACGCAGGTGTATGGGACGTCCTTCATCGAACCGTCGGTTTCGCGACAACGTCGCTTACAAGGGCGTTGTTGAGACTGTTCGCATTGCTCGCGATTATCGTCGTCGCAATCGCGACA
>JARJDZ010010996.1:0-10163 GCA_030264555.1 Aleochara sp. GC000083
AAATGAAAAAATGACAATAATTACCTGTTCTAAAATTGACGACGATATCTATAAGAAATATGGTGTCCGATAGACAATTAAAGGCAATCCATCGCGTACTCAAATCATCGTTAAAGAAACTAATCGCTACAGGCAGGATGATGAGATTCGCTACTAGTAGAAGCAGCATACACAGGTCCCAGTAAAACCTGCAAGGAAACAAACAAACCATAATTATTAAAATGGCACTTAGAACACAATATGAAGCGACGATTATTCAATATAGAGGAAGACATTATAGACAATGACCTTGATTTATATGGTCACAAATAGTCTGATATGGTATTTAATGTTACTACATATATATATATATATAAATATATATATAAATCTGTGCAAAAACAATAGTAAAATCTAAATTAGTTAATGCAGTATATGTAATCGATTAAACACCTCAAGTCTCGAGTGAAGTCCTTGATTCATGAGACTTCATATTGTACAATTTTATTGTAAAGGCAGAAATTTAATTTCAAATCATGATGCTATGGGAAATTATGCATCCATGTGATAACGCTCACAGTTTACTAAACACGACGATTTCAGTGCACTTCCTTGTTTTAATGCCTATAAACGGGAAAACCTACATCACAAAATAAATACACATCAAGGATTTTTTAATTAACATGCAGCAACACGATGAAAATAGCTGGTCTAGCATCTTGATCAGCCACCTGTTAAGAATTTTCAATGCCTCCCAAAATATCTTCAAATGTGGTAATTATCCAAAATAAGCAACAGTTCATTGTTTCCTTAAAATTAAGGGTGGTAAAATGTGTGCGAAAACAATCAACTTGGAATATTACTACGGAACTGCTAATGGAAATCAAGCAATATGTACATGAGAGAAGGCAAAGCGTAAATATCATTCATTGTACTTCAGACAATTTAATTTGAGAAAATAGAGAGATTATTGACAGTTGATGTAAATTATGTAGTTCAGTAATTTGTAATGATTTAATAACAAAGGCTGTGAATTAAATATCAGTTTATCAGATTAAAAAAAAATCAAAGCAATAATATTTTAAGTGGCATTAAATATGGTCATTTATTTGCCATTATCAATGTGCCTGAATGCTTGCTTTCATTTCAACATGGTATGCTTGTATAAAAACTTACAATTTATTATATTATATTTTAGTGAAATTGGCATATTTGTGTGACTATGAACATTTGTATATCTCGAAGCCATAAAGACTTTGATGCTCGTTTACTGTTGAGGGTGAAATACAAAAAAGTATGTGCAAAAAAAAGTACTTCCTATGAAAGTTCATAAATTAGTTCGTTACGCGCTAGGCGTGAAACTACGTAAACCGGAAATACTTCCTATTAAATAATATTTTACCGCTTCCACCATCTATTTCTAGTTAAGTCTGTTTATTATCTAAATGGGCATTACTTTAATGACGCATATTTGAATTTATTGTAAAGGACATTCCAAGGATTTTCACGTATTTTACAGAGTGTTGCAATATTATTATTATCCAAAAATGTAGCAATATTATTTTTGTGCATTATGTGTCACATTATAGAATTTTTGTTGTAATATTTGGTTAATAGTACCTATTTAGGTTAATAAGCTATTCCGTAAAACCTCATTTTTGTATAGCTGCGAAAACAAAATTAGTTTTCTGCAATTATATAATAATTTCATACAATTGCCATATATGGATATTATACCTTGTCGCATCTTTAAAAATTTAAATGAATTATTTTCGGGAATTATCAATCCTTGATAAAGAATATTCATATTGGCTTCATTTTGTTTGTGAAATTTATGATCAATGTATACATATGATAATTTAAACGGTATCAGATACGAAAAACAAATTAGGTATTCGAGATGTCTTTTTTGAAATAAATTCAATGCCATTTTCAAAAATTACATTTCGCTTTTTGTTTATGCGCTATAAACAAAAGCCTCATAACTTTCTTATTTCGGCAGTAACTTAAATATAATTTTTACATTATTAGGACACTTTTTAGAGTAGATTTCAATAGGGCAACTGTTATGCCATTGAAGAAGGAATAAAGTCTGTTTCCGAATTTCAATCAAAAATTTGGAATGAATTTTTAAAACGGAGTAACATAGAGGAACCTATGATCACTCAAACACATATTAATTGATTGGTTTGAAACGAACGAAAATTAACGAATGACGAATATATAGTGACTGAAATATGCTTTAAATAAAAAAATGATAAGGTAATAAAATAAGTCATAAACAATTAATGGCGTATATAATTAAATAGCAATTCGTCAACATAAATTAAAAAGTTGAGCACAATTTCCACGTGTTTGCAAATAGAAAAATTAATAGTTACTTTTCTAATCATAATTATACTGATTTAACTATTTAAATATGGCATCAATGCTATAAATGTACTTTCCTTTAATAAAATTCTTAATGCTTCTTAATTATTAGGTGAAAGGGTTATGAATAAAATGTTAAATAAATTATTAATATTTTTTTAATAATTAGTTCCAAGAAGGTAATTTATTAGAAACATTCTGTGTAATTAATGCACCTGTATTTTAAATAACACGAATTTTGAATCGTAAATTATTATCTAACACATAAGTCAATCATTAAATACGTAATCTATAGACCAATGCAACACAAAAATTTATTGACCATGGCATACGCATATACAAAGTCAAAGTCAAGAAAGTAGACAGCCTTAATCTGCCTTGCTAAAGTATCCTTGATTTTGGTATTTATTTTGTTTGCAAATAACCTCTTTATTGAATTTGTTGCTATTATTATTGATTGACTTACTAATGTCAAACTAAAGTTTCAAGCAGTGGGGAGTACCCACCGCTTAGAAATGCGATAACTTCCCACCTGGATGCGCGACTGGCTGATTTTTAATCATTTGTTGCCTGTTTTATTTATTTGTTCATTTAACTCTGATAGAGAACCGGTGTGACTTGTGAATCTACTGTGATGTCTTCGTGTAATTTGAAAGCAAACTTTTATAATTTTTATTAAATAGTGAAAAATACTGTGAAAATGACACCTGGACAAATTTTATTCAATTCGGCCATTTTGTTTCTAAATAATTTTTTATCCGTGAACGTAAATCAGTATAGAAATGCACATCCACACGAAGGATTACCGATTGTAATTAAAACTTTGAATATGCCTTTTTCCTTTTTATCTTCGATTCTTTGACCGAATTTTACTTCTGGCAATTTTGGTATCTTACATGGGATATGTTCTAAATTGTTCTGGTATCGGCTAAGTATAATACGATATCTTTACAAAATTAATTGCCTTCTGGATAGTAAATGATTTGTATAGAATATAAAATATTTTTGCTCCAAAAAATTTGAAAAGATAATTTAATGAAATAATTCGAATTCCTTATTAAAAGTTACAATTGTATGATGCTTTACTCTTTATTTGATGCTGCTGAAAATAATCGGAATCATGACAAAACTTATTCTTTTTCGCAGACCGCATTAGTTCCGAAGCATGGCTACCCACTTGAAGAACACGAGATACAGACAGAAGACGGCTATCTCCTCACGCTATTCCGCATTCCTCGGCCGTCACAAAAGCGAATCTCAGCATCGGGATTCGGCAATCGACCGCCAGTCCTACTCGTCCACGGGATATTGTCAAGTGCCCAAGATTATGTCCTCCTTGGGCCGGAAAATAGCTTGGCGTACTCTCTGGTCGACAACGGATACGACGTGTGGCTAGGCAATTGTCGCGGCAATCGCTGGTCGCGCAAGCATGTCAAGCACCATCCGGACGATCCGATTTTTTGGCAATTTAGGTAACTACTATAACCGTAGGTATTGTGCAAGCCTCGATGGCGCAATCCGTTCATAAAGAGATTACGTTTGTCGTTATAGTTTTCACGAACTCGGCTACTATGATCTGCCAGCCATGATTGATTACGTCACCAATGCGACAAACACGCCGAAGATTTTCTATGTGGCGCATTCGCAGGGAACAACGAGTATGTTCGTCCTGGCGTCCGAACGACCGGAATACAACAGGAAAATTAAACTTTTTGTAGCACTCGCCCCCGTTGCATATACGAAAGCGATGCCGTCGATTGCCTCACAAATTGTTGCTGCTTTTTATAAACAATTTGAGGTAAAGTATTTTGTTGTTTGTGGTACCACATAAGTTATCATTGATGTATTTCAGTGGGTTGTTGAAAGTCTTCAGTTGGTTGAACTATTTCCTCATTCTGAATTACTGACACAAACACTTCGACTATTTTGCGTAGATAATCCAAATTACAAATACCTTTGTGATCTCATAATTGATGCCACTTTGGGTTACAGCCTTGATATGGATAGGGTTCGAATATTCATATACGCCATTTATCGTAACTTAATAATTGTTGAAAATTTCAGAATTTACTACCCCTTATTGTTGGTAGTTTTCCAGCTGGATGTGCTTCACGGCAAGGACTGCATTTCATACAAAATAAGCTATCAGGTAAAATTTCATATTCATGAATGAACGATTAAGAAGCAAATCAAAGAATTGAGTTTTTAGATAAGTTCAACAAATACGACTACGGTCCAACTAAAAACTTGGAGATATATGGCCAACGGCAGCCGCCAAAGTACAATATGCGCACGTCATTGCCTACTGCAATTATTTATAGTAATAACGACTGGCTATCGACTGAAGTTGTAAGTGAAATTATTGTGAAAATCAATAATTATGATCAATACTTAATGCTCTCATCTGCATGTTCAAGTGCTTCCAATATGCATGCAGTCGATTTACTGATACTTTACATTCCCAACAAATACATTCTGCTTTTCCGACTCATTGAAATGCATCACTCAACGTCATGCAAATTGAACAGATCGATAAAAAAAGACTCAAGAAAGGAAACGCTTCTGGCATGACGCTGCTTGCTACATGCACGCGTACGAACTAACATTACATTGTTGAATTAAAACAAGTCAATAATATTAGCGAGACGATATAGACGAAGAAAACCCAAATATTTATGATTCCATTCGCCAATTGACTTGGCACGCTGTCAAAAACTTCACACTGCGCGCATTTTGCATATCAATCAATAAATGCGTTCTGTACATTACAGTTTTTACTCGCAAAGATAATATCACGAGTTATTTTTTATACACTAAATTCTATATACTACCGAATGTTTTAGGATGTGGATCGAATTAGTAGTAAATTGAAGAACTTGAGGTACAAGTTTAAACTACCTGGATCGTTCAATCATGCCGATTACTTATTTGGACGTGAGGCACCGAAAATAATTCACCGAAAAATTCTACAATGGTTCAGCGAATATTGAGAAATTTCGTAAAAATTAATACATTTTAATTTTATGTTCTATTTACAATACCATCATGCTACAATGCGAATTGGAAATTTTGTTGAAATACATATAATTTGTTTGCCAGACGAGGAACTAGTGTGTCATAAGAAAAAATAATCAAACTGATGTTGTGGGGAAATTCATTTATGCCAAACTTCTGCAAAATGAAGTGATGAAAAACTAGCGGCCAATGAGGAAGTATCGTCGGGGTTTCAGTAGACGGCTGATGAATGTTGGATGTGTTTTTGTAAATTTTCGGAGCGCACACAACGGGACGTTGAGTAATGTCCGGTTGTTCCGACCTCGGGAAATTTGTGGTCGTTGTTTGCTTTCGAAAAAGAACACATTTTGCCTACGCAAGAGAGAATATAAGAATTCTGAACGCACTTTATATCCTGCTTAAAATAGCATTTTGAACACAAAATTTCGTTCAATCACAAACTTTTTGTCGTATAGATTTTATGACAATAAGAACAATATGTTCAATAAGAAAGTATGTAAAAAGATTTCAGTTCTAAATGCAAAAATATACCGAACTGTGTATTATTATCAACTAAAAGTAACTGAGTTAATAATGATCAAGTTAACAAACACAACAAAAATGTTATTTGCGATTTAATATTGAAAATGAAGGTAAATATATTATTCTCGACATAAAACTTAATATAGTTTTGTCATTATTTGGTATCAAAGACATAATTGAATTTTAATTAATGCTTGCTTGTTACCTAATGATTATGTTAAATAACTTTAAAGGAACGAATAAAATTAAAAGTGCGTCCAAAATATCAACATTCGATAAGAAATTATCAATAGCTTAATGCAATATATGACAGAATATCGTGTATACAAGCGATATTAACACATCGGGTTCACAGTGTTGACCCCAAGACCTTAGAGTAGATACCGAGCTGTTACACCTTAATGTTAAGACACATAGCATCGACGGCTTTGACAAGGCTTATTCAGTAAGTAGGAACTTCGAACTCGGAGCAGTTGTAGACGCAACGCGTGTGATCAGAACGAAATGAATTTCAAATCAAAATCAGTGTTATTGTGTGCAGAGATTTCAACATCTTCCAAAATGATTATAAACACATTTTTAAATCAAAATATTAAGGTAAAATATTTATAACTATGTAACAATATTTAGTGCTGTAATGTGCTTTGTATCGTGTATTTCAGAGGTTAATTGTGGCAAACCCTGATGAGACTTTCATTGAAACATTGGGAATTGACGATACAAGGATTTCACATTGCAAGAAAGGCATAACGAAACTGCCGGACATCCAAGGTATTCCATCCAAGTTAGTTCCAAGTTTTAGTTCTAATTATTGAATTGGCTTGGAACGGTAATTGTTATTTGCTTCACAAATTCTTATGTGAGTGTGTGTGTGTTGTAGGTATATACCAAGAAGCTTTGCAACAAACGAAGAAAAAAGTCGATATTATCATTAACCATAAGGAAATCACTGCAGATGTTGTCTGGGAAGATGTGATTACATCGCACATTGTAAATAACTATTAAGTTCTTTTTAAAAACAATTTAACGGTGGGATTACTTTGGGTTTATCGATGCGTTCATTGCTTCTAAAAGATACTTTAAGTAATTATTATTTTGTGGATGACAACACTCACGTCGCTTATTAACATAATTTCCGAGAACACTATCATTGTACAACTATTCTTTCATTGTACAACTATTCTTGACATCACCATTGACTTTGATACGTTTGCTAATTGCTGCATTTTCCATTTAATAATGATCTGAATATCACTCGCATCGCTGTTAGCAGACTAACAAAGCCATTAATGAATCAATAAATTTTTCAATCATCTCTATGTGTATGTCTATGCATTGCAGAATTCGTTAATTTGCAGCACACTAATGGCCATCAAACATTTGGGTAGCATGAATGGTGGTCGTGGCGGCATCGTCGTTAATTCGATAACGATGCGCCAATGCAAACCGGAAGAATATGCAAGCGTGCGCCAATTACTCCATGATCTTGACCGTTCATTCAGCGATCCGTACTATTTTAACAATACGGCAGTGCGAATCCTCACCATGTGCACTCACACGGAAATCGCTCAGGTGGAACAGGAGCACCGAGAGGGATCTGCCTTGGATGATGCAAAGGAACGTCCGTTTGCTGATACGATTAATGCGGGGGTTGCGCCAACTGGCTCGGGAGCCGTTACGATCGCAGTGGAGGATGCAAATCCCCAAGGAGCCACGGCCGCATCGAGCAGGTAATATTTTATGGGCGCACATTCGAAATGTTTTTCCGAAGATGCAGAACACATTTTTCACGTACGGGGTTTTACATATTTTCATGCTCTCCACCAAGGCGCATTATTAGCATGATTATTCTTTTCCTTCTTCTTTCAGTGGCATCAACATGAAGGCGAAGGCATTCGATAATATTTTCCTTGAAATTCTCGCCGAGAAACAAAGTTACTTCAGCGATGAACCGATGAAACTCGTTGCTGCAATGGAACAGTTGGAAATCTGTGTTGACGAAAATTGAATTATACTCAAGCATCTGTGATATTATTTGCCATTAGAAAAATAAACAAACGTTCAGATGAGATTTAAAGTTGATTGAAGAAATAAAATAAACTTTGTCATGCGTCATGTTCATGTGTCACGAAATTTTAAATCAAAACAAATGTGTGCCTAAAATGAACGTTTTCCAACAGTGTGTGGTGATGATGTTTAGATATAAAGGGAAGTCAACCAAAAGCTTTGATATTAGCAAACGAGTGGAACATGTTATAAGATGAGCCCCTTTATAATTAACGAAGTCATGCGTTATGCTTTGGAGAGTAAATTATGTTTGTGGTAAAGAAATTTTCCAATCGGTTTAGCGCTTTGAAATAATTAATTATTTGTTAATTAGGCTACGATAAATGGTTGCCCCTTCATAATCAATATTTCATAGCTAGGAAACATAAACTTTCGTCTCCCAATATTTTCAATTATTCAGAAAATAATTACAATATCCTGGATTGATCATATTAAATATCCCGTAGTGCATTGTAATTTATGTTGAGTATGAAGGTATTATGAACTAATTTCTTTAATCGGGCGTATGCCATTAAATGCGATAATATGCGCAAATTGTCGATAGATAGAATGAGTAGAACAAAACGTTGTATGCATGTTTTTGAAAATGGATTCTGAATTCTATCTGAATGACGTCATCTTTAAAATGGTATAAGTATTGAATCTAAGATGCAAATAGCAGATATTCAATTCTTACCTATAATATTCAAATATCTTGCAAAATAAGTAAAACAAAAAAGTCATATTGTAATATATTCTATACATATATATCCTATATTATTTTGATAAAACGTTGATTAAATTGATTACTACTTATACGGCAGTTCCATTTAAATTATTGTAATAGTGTTTTCCGAAGTAGAATTCGCAAGTTAGAAAAGATTATCTCCGAACTCCTTCACAATATTCCGCACTAAAATGGTAATTTCTTTCTTCTGGTAAGAAAGCAATATTATTTCAGTTTCTTTGGCCCAGCAGCATCCTGATAGTTTGGGTATAAAGGACCAACTATGATGCACAGAAAACAATTTTATTTTCTGTTGGAGAAAAAAGAAATACCTATTACTGTGTCACCCTATATTCACGATATTCCATTATTATTATCCTACAAATCAACGTTCACATTCTGCGTTTATAAAAACTCGCATAGCCCGAAGTATAATTTGATATGTCATGCGTCCAAGAGTCCTTGCAAACCGATAAAAACTTCCATTCCGTCGAATGTTATTCGAATCCATGCATAATCATTTTATGTTAATGTC
Organism: Aleochara sp. GC000083; assembly: GCA_030264555.1. Classification (NCBI taxonomy): domain Eukaryota; kingdom Metazoa; phylum Arthropoda; class Insecta; order Coleoptera; family Staphylinidae; genus Aleochara; species Aleochara sp. GC000083. The sequence continues at coordinate 9,195 of JARJDZ010010996.1, forward strand.
GAATGAATATCTACATGCAATGTCATCTCCACGCATTCAGCTCATGCATCTCTTCGCATCCGGTTCGTAGTCGTGAATGAGGCGCTGATTTCAGATGTGCGGTGACCGCACCCTTGTTACCCTAACAAGCTTTCAAAGCTAATTGCATTTCTAAATCGTGTATTATGCGAAACCACCGCATTCCATTCCACAATTTCGCCTCCACAATGAACGTGTAACATATGTTTTCATCTGAACTCCCATGTACAGGGTGGACTTCAAATCCATCCTTAAAATTTTAAGGACGAGGAGAACTTATCAAAATTCCTCATTGCAGGATTGGTCCAATCAAACTTCATTATATTATAATTTTATCAATTTCATGAGTATTTGTTACCAAGGAACCAATATCATCTTCCCGCGTCACAGGATTTTGGTAATCTTTACCTTGGATTCTGGGTCACCCAGTACATAAATTCTAGAAAGCTTCTGCGGACCCATGCAACAATTGCACATTTCATGATTCCTAGCAAACCTCTCCACAAAAGCAAACTTCCTTTTCCTCCATTATTCCCGTTCATGGGTAGATTACATCATTCTAATTAATCTTCTATTAGTGAAATCGTTTAACATTTAATGCCTTCAAGCTACCTTGTACGTTCATTGCAAAAATTGATAAATTAATTTCCTGTTCTAAGGGCTAAGAATAGAACCTAACAAGTCTATTCTAGTTTTGCAAATTCGAATTTTATCGATTTAGTGGATATCCTTCCACCACGTCCCTTTTTGAGGAAAACTGGTTTTCACCAGAGTGGTATAGTGACCCAGTGGGGAAATGTTTTCAATGATACCCCCTGCATTGTGCCCCCCATTGATTACGAAACGCATGGAATGCTTTGTTCTTGCGAGGCTTTTCACTTCGCGATCGTACGCGTGACACCTTCGCAGGAGGGTAGAAGGCAAGACTCTTGAAATAGATCGTGACATCAC
>JARJDZ010010999.1:0-14196 GCA_030264555.1 Aleochara sp. GC000083
GGCAGATAGTATCTGGTTTTCGATATTCTCCATATAGATATCTGCCAACGTCCCGGATAGTGGGGATCCCATTGGTAGTCCATTTTTCATTATATATATTTTCTTCTGGAATTGGAAGCGGTTTTGTGCTGTTATGATGTTCATCATATTTATGAGGAGGTCGGTCGTTAGGCTGCACTTGGTTTTTTGTAGTAGTTGGGGTTCTGAAACATTAGAAGATTGGGCTTAAAAATTTGTCTGCCTTGGTGATCTACATGGGGTTCGACTCGAGTGGTCCACTCCGTTCGTCTACAGCGGCGGTAGACAATGTCGACAATATTGTCGTGCCGCTTAATTCGGCAGCCGTGAGTGACTGGATAGCCCTGGAGTATGTGAGATAGGGATTCAATTTTGCCACAGCCACCACGGCATCTCCTCGCTTCAACGGGGTTGGACGGAATTCCGACTGTTGGAAGGTTATTTGTACGGAGCTGCAATGCACATACATAGTCTTTGGCTGTCCAACCGCGAGGTTGTCCGCACAGTCATCCAATCCCTTCGATAGATCCATTGTCTTGATCTTATGCCTCCAGAATTGATCGCTCGAGAAGGATACGTCAACCTTGCCAATAAGGGTGCATACTTTCTCAATGCGGCGGATCAAATTACCGAGTAGATCGACTCATTTTTGCGTGGATTAGTGCGTCGGATGACTAGCGGTGTACCCAACCTTTTGTTGCATGCCGAATCAATTTATCAGATTTCTTAAGTACGGCAGCGGTCATGTTTGGCGTTTGGAGACCGTGGTATAGTTTGGGGACCATGCGGCGAGTCAGTATTTCTAGTTTCTGGTCCGGTTGGAGCGGACTCTTCTTTATCCACGCTACTAAGTTCCTCGTGGATTTTTAGTTCGCCGTCCACTCTAAAAGAGGCCTTGCTTCTACTGATGGCCTTCGATGCACAGTTTTTGGAATTAATCTCCATCTCCTGCATTCTGAAAAATTCCGCTGCCAAGTCTATTGACTGCGGCATTCTGGTATCTTGATGTTCCGACAAGATCAGGCCATCTACAAACGCCAAAGCTTTGCACTTGAGGAAGCGACTAATAGTGCCTCCCCTTAAATGGAGTTCCATGTTGTCGAGCAGTTCATCGACCACTAAATTGAATAATATTTGGCTTAGTGGGTCTCCATGCTTCACACCTCGAGTTAGAGGTTAAGGATTTCCCCATACAGGCACGAGATTTATGTAGTGGTCTAGAATCAATGCGTTGGCTAATGTTCCGTCGACGTCAGTGAAGCCTCGCTGATTGTTGTTGATCTTACAGCCGCCAATCTGCGAGCTAATATTCAGAGCGTCGAACCTATGGTTATCGGTCTCCAGTCGGACGGGTGTCCCCTTTCATTCTAAATCAGGATCGTTATTGTCTCTACCCAAGATGGTGGCGGTGCTTTCCCATAGAGTACTAAATTGAATATTAGTCTCAGATTGTTGATGCTGCATCGCTTCACTTGTTCCACAGTAATAACACAGAGTAACCAGAGAGCCAACTCTCTGTCGGCACCTTTGATCTTTTTCTGCCGATTTACGTGACCGTGATTGTACCACTGGGCGGAGTTACGATTTGAACAGTGACACCCCGCCCCCATGTGATACTTTTCCCTGTTGATTATTTGTTAAATTTATTTACTAGGCTGTGATACGCAGCTACCCTCGACCCAACCAAAACAATGTTTCTATTGTGCGCTTATCATGCATTTTTAGCTACAGAACTAAGCTCCACCCATTGGTACAAATCAAGGCCTCCTAAGTTGGCAGAAAATATTCGGTAGAGTTGGCCCTCTGGTTACTCTGTGGTAATAAGGTCTGGTCTTGCTGCAGAGTTCTCCCATCCGATCATTGCTGATCGGATCCCCTCGAAATTGGGCGTATAAATCTCCTGGTCTTTTATCATGTTGATGTAGTATTGGAAGCAAGCATCAACACTGGGTGTGATATCACCCTCAAGTATTGGCATGCCGCAAAGGATCTTATTTATAGTGGTGAACAGTCCTTGACAAATAGCTGTTGTGCCTTCTTGTATTCTGCTGCTCTTGATGGTTTCGCAGCATGTAATTTAGTATGCAAAGTTCGTTTTAATGAACGGATTTGTAGATCGTTTTATAGGGAAAAAGATGGAGTGCCAGTGCTCTAGGCCTTTATGAAAAGCCGGTAGTGTACCGGTCAGTGCTGTTTGTATAAGAGCCTTGGTGTCATGGCTGGCATCTTGCATACCTTCCATCAGCGCATCTAGTAGCTTGACATCGTCGGGAACATGAGACATCGGTGGAGCCACCTCTGGGGTTAGATTTACGACTTGATGTAGGTGCTCGCCGACTTGGTTGAAGATCTGATGGCGAGGACGGTGACGTTCTGTTCCTGGGACGCTTACGGGAGCTTTGGGTGTGAGGACGTTTGCTTTGACGACTTTCATTGGTTTCGCCTGGTCGAGTGGAGAAGTGGTGGGCGGCTTATTCTGTGACCTGTATGTCGGCGTTTCGTGCTTCGTCGCGTCAGCGTTGAAAAGTGACGACTGTGATCTTGCAAGGAGCTGTGGACAGGGAGCGTTAATCGAGAGCATAGCCGCATTGTGTATTGACATTGAGTCATCGGCTTGGATGAGAGGAAGTGGAGATGAATGAGGAGAAGTGCAGACAAGTATCAGACAGTATCGATTACTGACGCCGCTGCCGTAGAGCTTGTGGAACGGAGCGCAGGCGAGGCCTTATAAAAATTGAGGAACTTATGGCCTTCAACCGTGCTCTCTCCTTGTCATATACCGGACCTGATGATCCGTCAGGCCGGTGGCTTCCCTCATTTCTTTAAGTCTGATCTGCCCCTTAAGGGCAAGTTGGGGGTTCGGATAGTCGCTGCTCCAGTCCCGTTGGTGAACGTCTTCGAAGGTCTCGAATTTATGGAACAGAATTGACATTTCGGTCTGCCCTTTAATCCACATTCCTTGCTGTGTCGAGCTAAACTCGACTTGAGCATGTACTCCTTGCTACACAAATCACACTTGTGTACTGCACCTTTCGCAGCTGGTCAGTGCTCTTCACGGGCTGCAGGAGGAGAATTGGAAGCCGTATTAAGATTTCGATTTCGAAGCCGATAAAGAATCACCCGGGTTGCGGCACTAGTAGCTGATGGCGGGTACCTTCCGCTTTTTCTATAGGAGCCGAACCCGTGGCTGCACTATGGTCCTCGGCTTTGTCTTTGGTGTTTGGTCCAAGCAAATATGCGAAGCCTGTACCCGGAAGAATATCCGCGTAAAAGATGAAGAGAAATTTATCAGTACGAATTACAAAGCGATTTCACCTGAGTGTGGAGAGAATGAAATCTAGAATCAATTATGGATAAGCTCCGAAGTCATTTACGCACGGCGCAGATTAATATCAACAAAAGTAATGCGGGCACAAGTGAACTTTCTGAACTTATGCAGGAATTAGAATACTTAGGTAATAGGTAATACTTATCCAAGAACCCAGCGGCAGGGCAGGTAAAATAGTAGGATTAGAACCAAAATCGGCAATTGTAATAAGGGAAAATAAGGGGATTTTCGAATTATTAATAGCCCATCTCTGCAATGAATACATTACAGTAGTAGAAATCTGCACTAACGATGTGAACAATGAACAAAACGGAGATTATACTGGGCGTTGACATTAATGCCAAATCCGCACTTTGGGGCTCCAGCCATGAAGACCGCAGGGGATCAGTCTCTGCGAATTTACTAGAAAGACATAATCTCTATATACACAACCGCGGTAATGATCCTACTTCGTTGAACCCCGAGGCTCCTCCATTGTAGATATAACGACATGTACGATCAACCTTTGGAACAACAATGAATGGTATCTGAAAAATCGGTTTATGATTTCGGATCAAAAATTGATAATTTGCACCTTCCATGCGGAATTACAGACATAAGAGATCCTAATGATTTTTGCACCGTAACGGCAGATTGGGAAATCTTCTCCCAGACACTCGAGAGTAACCGCGGAGGAAATTAGTAATGCGATAATAGCTATTTATGCGCCAAGGGCGTTACGCTAATGATTACGCCCGGAGGCCGTAGAATGCAGCTCGAGGGCCTCTGGCCCGAGAGCTGTATATCGGTCGATGGGCGTAATCATGCAGTAACGCCAGAGGTGCATACAAGATTTTATATTTCAATTTAGACCATCTCAAAGCAGAAGAATCGATCATTTTCGCATTATTAAGTAGTACATGTTTAGTTATGTCAAGTTTCATGTCACATGACAAACACGTCAGAATGAGTAAAATTTTGAAGTTATTATGCCCTCGCGGGAGTAATCATATCTAACGCCCATGGGCGAAATGAAGTCATAACGCCCGCGCGGGCGTAATCAAGAAGTCATTACGCCCTCGCGGGAGTAATCAAGTCATAACGCCCTCGCGGGAGTAATCAACGCCCTGGAGGGCATAATGAGTAACTTTACATATCTGGTAACCATGGAATAACAATTCAATTATTGCGCAGTGAAATATAAATACAGATACAGCACGATCGCGAATCAATTAACACCACGGCAGAAATCATTACAACCAAACCGCGCTATACCACGGAAGATGATTTTCAAAAATACGGCACCATGATAGTGGACCAAAGGATTATCACTCGCCCGCGCAATGGCCCAAAGCTTCGGTACAAATACCAGGCCATACATGACAACTCGCGAGACGATACAATGAAAGATATTCACAAAGGCGCAATATTAAAAGCAGAACGCAAAAATGGAAAGAATTTTGCACGGATAATGGAGGTCCATCATAAGCGGGACACAATCACAAGCCTAAGAAACCCCCGATTGTACTTCTTGAGTACTTTGAGGAGTACTAAAAAAGTTCTTTTCAACCGACGGCAACACCACTGATAATGCAAATCAACGTAAAATCCGACAATTGGCCGCGACAATAACGGATGAACGCATCGACTCGGATATAACACTCGACGAAATTACCGAAATTCAGAAAGCACCGGGTATTGATAACATTACATCGGATATTGTTATACCCGCGCTAAGCACCATCGGCGAAGAAATCACCTGATTCTACAATACCTGCACCATCTTCGGTGCATTCCCAGAAATATGGAAACATACGAAAGTAGTGATTATCCCAAAATGTGGCAAGGCTGACCGAACGGATGTCGGTTCACACCGCCCTATCTGCCAGTTACCTGTGCTCGGCAAAATATTAGACGCTATAATGACTCGAAGAATTGAATATCATCTTGAGGAGAATAAATACATAGATGAACAGCAATACGGTTTCACGTGCGGTAAGACACCATTCTCAACAACGTTTAGTGCTGTTTGCATCGGATCTGATACTGTAACCCCAAACTTGCCGATTATGAGGATGGCTAGGTCGATAGCGTATTCGATTGCGGATGCGCCTATACTCTCCAATTTGCTGAGTAGTCTGTCCATGTCAAGACACCAGAGGAGTGGTAACGTTACCCCTCCTTGAGGATAACCTCCTACCTCCGCATTCGTTGCGTTGTCGTGTACTGTGACTGTGACCGTACGGTTTATTAGCATGGCCATAACCCATCTCTGAGCTAACGGTGCGATGCCTCCCTCTTCTATTGTAGAGGCTATGGAACAAAAGGTTGTGTTATCAATCGCCTATCGTATGTCTAGAAAGGCACCTTGTGCAATTTCTTTGCATTTCGCTGCCTTCTTACACTTGCTAGACAGCTCGTAGAGGTGAGGCGCATGATTTTCCTCTTTGGTACGCATGCTAGTTTTGGTGTAGCGGCTTGGCCAGTATGCTATCCCTTAGGTATCGCGTTATAAGTCTTCCATCAGCTTTAGCAGAAAAGATGACAGGCCAATTGGTTTAAAGGATTTTATCAGGGTGTATGTAAGCTTCCCCGGTTTTGGTATGAATACCACCTTAGTGGTTTCCTCAGAGCATCGAGCCCCCTGTCTCGAGTTCTGCGTAGTCGACTGTCACTGTGGACATAGAACCAGGGAAGTGTGTTTGTAGTATCTCCTGCAGTAACTCCTTCGCTGTGGTTGTGTATGTCCCGTCTATTTTAAGTATGGGCCCCACCGTGCCCACCGGTTTGTCCGTTATCGACCTCGCCGCAGAAATTCCTCCAATGTCTCCTCTTTGCTTTTTTGATAGAGTTGTTGCATGCCGTCAAACTGTTCCGGCATTCGTCCCATTTATTGTTCTTTTTGGTGGAGTTAACAGCACTGACAGTACTCGCAGCTGGCATGATATCCAGCTCATGGGTTGTTCTCCATCGCGTGAGAACATGTGCCAATCCGCCCTCCTCGTGTTCCTGCTCCTCACGGGCGTAACGTAAGTAACCGTAAGTACGGGTGATCGGAGAGCGAAGGCTCATCCGATACGTGCCACCTACTTATTACCTTGTGCGCTTTTGCGTTAGTTATCCTAAGGCCGATAACTTCTCTTCTCATTGTTGTTCTAGGATAAAATCTAAGAGTTTCTCACCTCTAAGGTTAGTGCCTATGCCCCCCAAATGATGAGGTGTGCGTTGGCATCGCATCAGTGGTTGGTTGCGGCCATTTGTAATCAACCGGTGTATAGGCTTCCGGTGGTGGTGATCCCGGTTGGTCGGAGGGAGGTACCCGGACCTGAGGATATATTCTTGCCTAGTTCCCTTCCCTTCGATCAACATTGTGTCCGTTGTGAGGTCCCTAGAGCAAAGGTTCCAGCCAAGTATAAATTTAAGCTCTTGTTTCACAATGATACAAGTACGAGGACTATATGATAGTTCTGCGACAAGGAGTACATGACACATGTTTAGTCCTTGTTAAGATAAATTATTTTAACTAACGCTGGCGCGCAAATGCGAGCAACGTTGTAAAAGCTAGGTGTGACAATCATGTATAAAACAGATAGAATCTTTCTCTTCACGGTGTAAACACGTTGTTGGATAATATATTTCTTGTATCTTGAATCCTCGTTCTGAAATAAACAGTTTATTTTGGTAAATTATATATTTTCAATGGGCCCAGGAAGCGCCTAAGACTTATATTAATTTATATTAGTATATTAAGGGCATATGGTAGTCAGTTACGCAAACTAAATCCGCTATGGGGGCGCGAGTAGTACTCATACTTAAAAATATTTGAAACCCCTCCCAGACCATGTGGTCGCGATCGCCCAGACCCCGGAGACATACACCATACTCAGGTAATATTTCCATAATTTGCATCTGCATAAAGTTTCCTGGCAAGATGAAGGGTCTTGAAAAATGACTTTATTGTATTGCCTGTATTGTATTTTAGATTGAGCTTTAGTACACTCTACATTTGGTTTCAATGGTGTGAACAAACGTTCATTGTATTTGGTAAAATTTCAAAAACAAATTTTTGGAATATCTCTTTAGTAATGAAAATGAAGAAGAAGGTTGCACTATTTTCAATGCTTTAATAGGCAATCTGCGAAATGATTAGAAATATGAAAAAACTAATTAGGTATTCCTGATGTCTTTTTGAGACAAATACAATATCGTTGTCAAAATTTGTCTTCTTTTGTTGTCACGCTATAACAAAAGTTCGATAGTTAAACATAGTAGTAGATTATATTAGAATTGTGAGAAATGCAAAATTATAAATGAGTGATACACAAATTTCACGAGTTTATTATGGCATTTCGCACACGTGTAATATATCGACCGATATACAGCTCTCGAGCTGCATTCCTCGGCCTCCGGGCGTAACGCCCTTGATGCATAAACAGCTATTTCTATTCAAGGTGTGTATACATCTGTTGTATTTCAAGCAATTATTATTGGACTTCAAACCAAAAAAAATTTACATATTGGTGTGAAGAATAAAGTGTGCGCAATGTGCGTATATCACAATAAACGAAAAGAAAACATAAAAGATCATGACTGCTACTTAAATTTTACTGGACCATCAACATACATGGAGCAAAACATTATTGTTGAGGGATTTAGGAACAGTATCCAACACCATGCGCTTGTGTATAAAAATTTCATTGGTACGTACAGTTTTTTATCAATTTACAAATAAGTAATATTCCAATATTAATTTAGGAGATGGGGATTCCAGTGTTTACGCCAGAATCAAAGAAAACGTTAACAACGGTCGGGAGGTGGTAAATTTGAATGTGCTAACCACATGGCACGCTGTGTTAACGATAAGTTACACAAACTGGTCGCAAACACCACCTACCCACTACATGCAAGGAAATTGCTTACGTCCAAGGTCAATGGTACATCCAGGATTGAGCGTCTAGTGAAAGGAGTGAGAACAGCAATAAAATCAGCATCCAAAGACAATTCGTCCTCTTCAATATTACGTAATAATCTTATAAATGCTCCTCTGCATGTATTTGACTTGCACACTAATTGCAGGTAAATATGAAATGAAAGTTTTTTCGTTAGACATAAATTAACGTTGTGCATTTCAGTCCGAGTTTTTGTTCAAGTCAAGAGAGTACGTCAAAATATGTGGATGCACTGAAAGCTGCCGGTATTTGAGCGGCAATTTTGAAAATATTGGATCTCATGATCCAAAAAAGTGATTGGTTAATATATAATCAGAACACTAATCAAGCAGAAAGTTTGTGAATTAAATTTATTTATGCTTATTGTATGTACTAAGTACTAAATTTTATTTATTTTTAGATACATGTCAAAGAATTGACTTTTCGAAAAGTAATTCTTATACTGCACGCACGTACGCAGCTGCAATATCCCATGGTTCAGGAGCAGATTGGCATTTGGGGCCATGGAAAAAGCTATCTAATCGTGAACCTGGGTTAGTAATGCAAGGTGTATTTCAGAGGCGGAGGCAATATTTGGGCCATTGCAAAAATATTAGAGCACGATTACGCGCAAAAGTTTCTTTGTCAAATCTGGATGTAGATTATGGTCCAAACGCTGCCCAGCCAGATATTTCTAAAGAAGAGATGGCTCAAAAATCCCAGAAATATTTAAAAACACTATCTGAGAAAGTAAGCACCAGCCAACAGATACAAGAAATAAAAGATCGCACTAGGGGAGAAGTTTATAACGTAGAATGGAGACACTTACGCAAAGGACTCCTCACCGCATCCAACTTTGGAAAAGTATGCCGTCTTAGAAAAATCGACACTATGCCCTGCTACTGTGCGTAGCCTTCTCTACACAGATGTGGATAGTGCTGGGATGAGGTATGGAAGAATCCATGAGGCTGATGTACGTGCCATATATAAATCTAAGTTTGGTGTCAAAGTAGCCACTTGTGGTTTATTAATTGATCCAAAAAATCCATTTTTGGGGACAAAATGTCTTCCATCTGCCGGCAATTTAAAATTAAAAGACGCAAATTTAACGAAATGTTGCTATAAAGTTGTGGATGATAAAATTTGGTAAGTCATATTTTATTTAAACTTTCCATATTTTAATATATATAATAATAATATATATATATAATATAATAATAATATATATTATCGTGAACCAAAATAATTTCACCGTCGCCAGATACAAGTATCATTTATTCACAGTACGGTTTCGGAAGAGGGATCCTCTCTTCTCCTCAGCAAATCTGTAACTGGCAATTCTGCCCAAAATCATCATAATTGTCAACTCATGGCTGATACGACTATAAAAAATATTAAGTTTTTTACATAGCACACTAAACGGATTACAAATATAACTTAACAACAAAAAATACTAGTGTGCTGGTGGTTCATAACATATATAATATGATATTACAGTTTAAAAAAGCATCAGTGTCTTCATATACCAAATTCAAGGGCACCTTAATATAACAGGGCGGAAATTCTGCGACCTAATTTATTTTTCAAATAATGATTTTGCCATGGAAAGAATTTATAAGGATGTAAATCTATGGGAGACAATGGTAACCGAGTTAAAGAAATTTTATGTAGATTGTCTTCTACCGGAATTAATTGACCCCCGCACTCCCAGAGGCATGCCTATTCGAGAACCTAGTTATCGAAAAGACTATACAAAAGCTGGAAAATGCAAAAAAATTGTTCCGTTTGTAAATAAATACGTTTTCTCCTTTTTGCTACTTACTTTACCTGTTGTTTATTTACTTACTGCATTTGCATGGTATTTACTCAACAAGCTCATCTACTATTGTAAATAATTATTTCGGTAGACCTTACCTTTTTACGGTACATTAGAATAGAAGCATTGTTGCGTGTTTAGTAAGTCAGCATCGCTTCCTCAAAAGGTCCCATCCAATGACAACACACTTTCCAATGTTTGCTTAAGACTGCCACTTTTGACAATGGAAAACGGATGGAGCCCAATATAGGGCGTAAACATTTCGTCGAATTAAACTAATTGCAATTGTAGCAATCGCCTTTATTATTCTGCCAATTTTTCAGCAAAATACTTATTTCGTAAGGGAATGAAATAATCTGACGTACTTCGGTCCAAAAATTAATATATTTTTAAATTACCATATAAAACGCCCATGAAAAATAGAGAAAAAAAAAATTAGTCAAGCCTTCATATCACCATAAATACCAACAAAATAAATAAAAGCAAGGAAGTACGTCATAGAGTTAGGTGTCATCTACAACATATCCAAATTTGGATTCATAATATTCAGCAGTTTTGACGATATGATTGAAATCGTTTTCGCTATTTTTGCATGTTTGTTGCTAATTTCAGTTAAACTAACAAGCCGAAAATTTTTTGAATATTTTTTTAGTACTCCTCTTATACAACTAGGTTATCTGAATAACATTAAAAAAATATTATCTTAACTTGAAAACCCGAAAAAAAAACTACCATATGCCCTTAAAATTTCTGTCTATATTTATTTCCGCTTCATTTCGGCTCCTGATACATGCGCTCAGGTCCTCTTCGTTGTTGCTGCTTTTTGTCTTCTTTGACCGGGAGGTACTTTCTGACGGCGTATCAAAAGTTTCTTCTTGAGCGTCAGCAACAGAGGAATTGGCCGTAGAAGAGTAGTTACCGGAACTTTTGCCTTCATTACTGATATTGGGCATCAACAATAATAGTAGATTATAGTAGCGATACTTCCTCTTTTGCTTGGCCCCTTGTCCCGATGTTACATTTTTCTGAAGTTGCACTTCCCGTCGGAAACAATCCCGTATGTTTTTTTCATTTCAGTTGGATATCTTTGCCTGGAATATAATTGATTTTTATTTTCATCAGGTATCCAGCAACCGGGAATAGCTACCATTATCTATATTACATTACACATTACATCTACAATACACTACCTTATTAAGGAATCATGCGAAGCACTGTGGGACACACTCATGCCAATCTACATGCCCGAGAAAACGACTGGTTAACTATTGCTCAACAATTTTATGAGCGGACCAATTTTCCTAATGCCTTGGGGACAATTGATGGTGAACACATTGAAATGTGTAACCGAAAAATAGTGGCTCCTTGTATTATAATTATAAAAACTATTTTTCTATTGTCCTAATGGCAGTTGCAGATGCAAATTTTTGTTTTACAAGCATTGAAATCGGAGCATATGGGGACTCGAGCGACTCTAATGTATTTAAAAAGTCCGTTTTTCATCAAAAAATGATATCTGCCAAATAATGAGCAAAGAATACCTATACCATTTGTATTCGTGGGGGGCGAAGCGTTTGCGTTACATAACAATATTATCAGGCCCTATGCCAGTCGCAATCTCAATAGACAGCATTTTGGCATACAAATGGAGGATATTAAATAGAGCAGTGGATGTAGGGCATGATCGGGCGTTGCTTATTTCCAAGAGCTGCTCCATGCTCCATAATTATGTACGAGCTAAAGACGGTTTCCAATTTGAGGAAACCTTCCATGATCGTCCTTTGGTGAATTTGCCAACCGTCGGTGTCAGGGGCACCAGTCGAGGAGTTGAAGTTCGGGATTACTTTTCCACCTACTTTTCAACTGTGGGATCTGTGCCTTGACAATTCAATGCAGTACGGGAAAATTAAAAATACTTAAGGTACACATCTATAATTTCTCATATCTAACCGAAATATATTACTTCACAATTTGTAATATAAACTTACTTATTGCGCCATTGTCTTCGGCATTATTGAAATCGCTTACGCCAAGCGCAACAATTTCCATCCACAACTTTAAATTTTTATTGGAGTAATCGGCACTTGCCTTGTTGTTCAATGCGGGTCTTAAGTCAACTTGCAATATTAATCTATCCGTGTCGAAAAGAGCCATATTTCGAGAGTATTTATCTTCACCGATCAATTCTGTTGCTAAAGTGAAAGTAACTTAAAACCATAAGCTCAAAGTGGAAATTGAACGCAAAATTGCTGACTAGAAGTAACCATTGTAGAAGAACAGAACAACGGATTTGGGAATGGAACAACGCGTAGAGTATATAGCATGAATAGCAATAAAATATTAATATTTGGTGTTTCACCTGAATATCATATACGTGTCTTAAAAATCAACGAGTCACAATAGTATGATTTTTCAATACAGTTTTTTTCTTTTCGTCGATGTATTTGCACTTGGTGCATTTAACATGCTTAATAAATCATTGATTGGCCTACTACCCAGTATGTTCATAATTTTTACAACAAAGAAAAGTTTTGATAATTCTTCAGCATTTTCTGGTTATGCACTTAGTCGATTTTCACAAATGTGCATTTCATATTATAGTCACCACAAACTGATTGTCTGATTTTGGTACAATATAAATAATGATCGGAGAGAGCAACATTTCCGTTATAACATAAGTTATAGACAATTGTTAATGTTATTACTATGTAATTACGAAAATAAATTGTATTTTGGCCAATCGCGCACTGATCCTTCGATTTGGTATGTACAAGGACAGCTGCTGAACAAAAAAATTATAAGGAAAATTAGCCGAACCCGCAATGTTCGAGTATTATATATATGCTTATAACATGGTAGAAAATCGGTAAATAATGAGAATAATGAGTAAATAATGAGGAAATCAATAAATGAATTAAACAATAATTCCCATAACAACACAATTGTTTTCCTATTAAAAGTGTCAACTATGACGTACGTCAGCAACAGAGTGACTAAATAGTGACTGAATAGAGTGACTGACAAGCACACAATCTCACTCGATTTATTTCGATAAACTATATGCAATGTTGAGGGTCAGAAGAAAAACTTTGTAATCACCTCAGCTACGCCTCAGGCGTTGTTTACAGTTTCAGGAACATAGCGTCTCTTAATTCCCTTGGTGCATAAATAACTATTAACTTACCATAGTGCTCATAAAGTTTTCACTTCTTTCGAATGGTCTCAATACACCGTGAATTTTCTTTTTCTGACAAATCGACATGTGTATATATACGCAAGTGTAAAATAGCTCTACGAATGGTATTTGCATACATTAGTTAATGAATAATAATATGTCCAGAAATTTTGCAAAATTTGCTCATTTAGAAGTTAGTAATTTGATAAATAACAGCTAATTGACAATTTGTTGAAAGTTGCTATGGAAATAGATTAGCGATTAAATTGAATGTTAACAATCGCACAAAATGGACAATCCATATCATATGAATGACAGAAATAGCAATTGGGAGAATTACGTAGATAGCTGCGATCCAGCAAATTGCGTTGTGAATATATCGGACGATATTTGTTTTCAGCGCGTCAAAATAGAAATCCTACAAAGTCAGTTTTTGCATAAATGTACTATTTTAATTACCAACATCAGTACCCTGGGTACAAAGTGTCCACAGGCGACCGTATTTTCATGCGGTCCCTCGCAGTTCTTCAGCGATTGCTGAAGCAGCACTCCAGTCAATAAGGTAACAATTAAAACACAACCATATAAAGTTAAGCGATTATAGAGTTTGACAATGCTTTGTCGAATTTGCAGATATTCCGTGTAATCTTCAATCGTGTAATGTAGTGTAGCATATCTTCTAATTCGACGCTGTGATAGTCGATCAGCCAAACAATGTACAAAGCGAAAAATTAGGAGAGAATTATCGAGACGCAAAAGATATAGTCGCTTAGATCAACTCCGGGATCTGTATGACAAGAAAAATTATTGAGCGCACAATTTGTTGTAAATGAGGCTTTACATACCATTCCATCTTTGAAAACAATAATTGATTGGCGCACTGAATCCAAAAACTGTCAATACAAATTGAAATTGTTTTCTTTTCTTGAATTTGACTGGATCATTATGATTC
>JARJDZ010011001.1:0-63820 GCA_030264555.1 Aleochara sp. GC000083
CTATAGTCTTGGTACTATTTTTCGACCAATTTCGTGCATTGAAAATGTGCAAAGACTATAGTCTTGGTACTATTTTTCGACCAATTTCGTGCATTAAAAATGTGCAAAGACTATAGTTTTGGTACTATTTTTCGACCAATATCGTGCATTGAAAATGTGTCTTGGTACTGATTTTCGATTAGTCATATAAACCAATACTCAGCGGACCGACCATAGACAGAGGGAATAAAGATGCTACTTTACTCCCGCAATGAGATGTGGTCATAAAAACCAAATCTCCACGGACCGACCATAGACAGAGGGAATAAAGATACTACTTTACTCCCGCTGTGGTCATAAAAACCAAATCCCGACGGACCGACTATACGCGGGGAATAAAGTGGGTACTTTACTCCCGCGGTTTGAAACTTGGCTAAGTGATCATAAAACCAAATCACAACGGGCCGACTATATATAGGGAATAAAGTGGTGTTTTACTCCCGTAACGATCAAATCCTGCTCTATTCACGACCATAACCAAAAAATAATCAAGCTACGTAACGAAAATATAAAAGAATGTGAGAAATTAAATTATTAATTTAATATTAAAGTTAAACAAACAAGAAAGAAGAGGTTTAATAGAAAACACAACAGCTACAATTTGTTAAAGACTGCACCACATGTATATAAATACTATATGAATGGTTTATACAATACCAAGATACTATGTAAAGCTGCTGCCAAACCAACCATTTGAATGTTTAAACAAAGCTCCATCTGTAACAATACAAATAACGAAATATGTGTTCAATAAACAATGAATATGTTCACAAACTGAATATAGAGAAGAGAATTGAATAGATTACCTTATTAAGGCGGCATGTGCACCACTGTTAAATACAACATGCGAAAACCATTACAAAATCTATAATGTAGCTTGAAGTTCCTCCGACATATGATGAATACTCCAACAATTTTTCTGTAACCATAAAATTAATCAATTAATTGCTCACATATTGAATATATATGGATAAATGATTTGTACAATACCTTCTCTATGCACCTGCAGCTGTAAGACATATTAGATGGAAACCAATTCAAAATATGCAATCTTGTTTGAAATTCCTCCAGAATGGGATAAATACTCCAATAATATTTCTGTAACAATAAAATTAATGAGTTAATTGCTCACATATCAAATATACAGGATTCAATTGTGTATGCAATACCTTATAGATTAAGATTATAGGCAAGAGAGTGGAGAGGACATCAATCTCCATCAAGGCCTTTTATGGTGGGCTCTTTGGGCATACCTCTCTGGCAATTTACTCTTCTACTCAGTTCACAAACCTCTAGGGCTTGAGGATTTTGTTAGAGTGTAGGTTGCTTGTGAACATGATGTCAGGTACAATCATTCTCAAAATGTGCTTCCTGTTGTTTGCTAGTGCTGGACTGCAGCAGAGGACATGCTCTGCTGAATCTTCATTGCCCCCACATTTTGTAACAATGAAAATAGTGAGTTAAATACTCACATATTGAAATTATAGAAATGAACAGTTTATACAATACCTTGTAGATGCAGATTGTATGTAGGAGGCCAGAGGGTACATCCAACTGCACTAAGGCTTCTTGTGGTGGGCCCATTGTGCATACCTCCCTGGCAACTCACTCCTCCACCAAATTCACAAGGCTGTTGAACTTGAGAATTCTGCTGACCTCAAGGTTGCTAATGTACATCATGTCAGGTACAACCTTTTCCAAAATGTGTTATTTGCTAGTGTTGGACAGTGGCAGAGGACATGCTCCACTGATTCTTAATCTTCCCTACATACCACAACAATGAGAACAGTGAGTTAATTGCTCAGATATTGAATTTATAGGAATGAACTGATTATACAATACCTTAAGAACAGGAAGTTGTTACAGCTATCATATGGAAAGCAATCCAAAATGTGCAGTGTTGCATAAACATCCTTCAACATCTCATAAACTCTCCAACAATATATCTGTGACAATAAAAATAATAAGTTAATTGCTCACCTATTAAATATACAAGAATGTATTGTTTAATACCTTACAGATGTAGATTAAAGACAGGAGGGTGGAGAGTATATCCATATGCATCAAGGCTTCATGTGGTGGGTCCTCCCTGGCAATTCATTCTCCTAACCAATTTACCAGCATGTTGAGCTAAAAGATTCTGCTTTGATGTAGATTGTCAGCAGGAGGATAAAGAGTACCATCTGCACTGTGGCCCCTTGTGGTTTGCCTAATGTGCATATCTCCTTGGCTACTCACAGCCCAATGTATAATACTTGTTCCTCCAACATAAGATAAATACTCTGACAATATTTCTGTAACAATAAAAATAATGAGTTAATTGCACACACATAATGAATAGATAGGAATGAAATGTTTATTCAATACCTTGTTGATGTAGGTTGGAGAGTATATCTATATGCACCAAGGCCTCTTGTGGTGGCCCTAATTCAGAGGCCTGCAGAGCTCAAGGACTCTCTTTGGGTGTAGGTCCCCAATGTCAGGTAGAATCTTTCCCATGATGTGATGTTTGCTAGTGCTGGATAATAGCAGAGGGCATGCTCTGCTGATTCTTCATCTTTGCCACATCCTCTAATAATAAAAGTAGTGAGTTATTACTCACTTATGGAATATGTAGAAATGAACTATTTATACAATATCTTAAGCATAAGCAACTATTTTGTCCATCACATGGAAACTAATCCAAAATGTGCAATGCGGTTTGTTCTTCAAAGACATGATAAATACTCCAACAATATTTCTGTAACAATAAAAATAATGAGATAATTGCATTCCTATTAAATATATATAGGAATGAATTGTTTATACAATACCTTGTGGATTTAGATTGTCAGCAGGAGGGTGGAGAGAGTACTTCCAACTGCACTGAGGCTCCTTGAGGTGAGCCCAATGTGCTTACATCCTTTGCAACCCACTACCCAATGCACAATGCCAATCCAAAATGTGCATTGTTGCATGATGTTCTTCAAACATGTGATAATAATCCAATAATAGTTCTGTAACAAACATAATAGTTAGTTAATTGTACTCACATTGAATACATGACAATTAATTGTTTATTGAGCCTTGCAGATTGTAGGCAGGAGGATGGAGAGTACATCCACCTGCCCTAAGGCTTCTTGTGGTGAGCCCATACCAGCTCTACCCAATTCACAAGCCTGATGTAGGTTGCTGATGTACATTATGTCAGGCACAATCTTTCCCAAGATGAACTGCCTGTTGTTAGCTAGTGCTAGACAAGTAGTATCCATGTAAATTCTATAATAAGAAATATAATGAGATATTTATTCATCTGTTGCATTTACAGGAATGTTTGTACAACACCATTAGAACCTGCTTGAAATTACTCCAACATGTGGAAGATTCAAAATACTGAAGGTCCTGTAACAAGAAATATATTGAAATGTTTATTCACCTATTGGCTTCATAGAAATTAATTGTTCGTTTATTACCATAAGAAGATGCAGCTAGAATGAAGTCCTCCAAGTGATGGTTTCAAAATATGCACCACAGTTTAAAGTTCCTCAAACATGTAGTGCAGACTGCAACAATACAGACTGCAATAATTTCCCAATAAAACCTATTCTGAAAACTTTGTTCACCTAGCGTATTTACAGGCATAAGTGGTTGGCAATTCGGAATGAGGGAATAACAAGACTACTTGAGGGAGTAATGAAATTACTCCCTTCTTGATATATGAATGAAAAGCGACAGTGGCGCTGCCAGACGGGAATTAAGAGTACTATATTTACGTTTTTATGAATGGAATTCCAACCAAGGTCGCGTATTTTCCTGGAAAAATAGTAAAACGTAGTAAAGCGTAGTACGAAGAATTCATTCTGTCGAATAATGATTATTTTATGAAATTTTACAAAAATATACAATTATACATAAAGCGCTGGTATTTTTAGCATATTTAAATATTAAGAACTACATTTTAATGCATTTTTGAGAGAATTTTGAAGTATTGAATAAAAAAACTGAAATTTGTATCACTAATATGAACGGGAATTACTTAATTACCTTGACATTCGGCACAAAAGAAATTAATTCCTTGTAACAAATATCAAGCCTTCACTGAAATGAAAGCAAGCAGGATTGTGGCGACAAAGAAAAGGCGCAGGTATCAAGATAAGATGGTAACACGTTCCGACGAACTTCTCAAAACGTGTGCAAAGAAACCGATGAAGAAGTCTTCGTGAGGTTGACGGTCACTGGATAAATTCGGATTAGCGGATTGCTAATCATATGACGTTGGCTTTGTTCAAATTGGGGGATAATGTATCCGCCAAAACTGTCCTGAAGAAAATCACCACCAAGGAAGTGCCGATAAAATTAATAACATATAGGCATGAGTCTCAATAAGTTGCAAAATCACTTCAGTTTTTTTGCAGTACCGAAGAGTTGTTTACTGTGGATGGAATCACTGGTAAAGATTCAAAACTCAAATTGCACAGCATTTACATTAATAATCTGCAAATGTTGAGTTGTGTGTACAGCAAGATGGGTTTGGAATGTGAGTCTGCAATGGTGCTGTATAAAATACTTGAGAAGGAGTTCCTATTTGTCTTGATTGATTTAGCAGATGCTTTGGAACTGGGTGTTAAAGGTTTAAATATGTGAACAAGATGCAGGACTCGGTCAAGCATCGCATAGAGGGTGTCTACGATATCCAGAGGAAGCTGGAGAAGATCAGGCATCTAGCGAACTTGAGATGAACCATGCCACCCTCATCGCGCGAAAACATCCCCGTTTCCGGTCTGGCGGACAATCAAGTCAACACGTACCAGTTCGATTCACATTCACTCCGAAAATATAATGATAATTTTTGTTCCAATTATTGAATCTGTATGATTGTATAGCAACACATTATTGTGGGTATAATTAATAAAAGGCGCCAATTTTGTAACTGAAGATTTTTGCAAGAATGATGCGAAAGTTCAGGTATGCAGAATTTTATACATCTGTACGTTCTTAATCGGAAGATGCGAAGTGTGTATAAACTGTCGGATAGCTTGTATACATTTAAAATGTAATTTAAATTATAAACATAATATGATCTTGATTGTATCAGTTTCCTGAATTGTTGATGCACGTAATTAAACCGTAAATGGGCTTCAACGTGCACATCAATTGGACACTGGTTTGAAATATCAAATTTAGTGCCGCGGCGATGCGGCTAAAATACGTTTGCTGTGCGAGTAGTTAGCCTTGGGTTCAAAAGTGAAAAAAAATATTCACAATAATAAAGACCGGCGAGTTGTCTCCAGGTCAGTCGTGGCTAATTATTACAACGAGTAACAATGCTTTAGCGCAGCATAAGCAGAACTCAATTCACATATCGATTGCATTTCTCTAACAGGCGCAATATACGAGTGCAGAAACATTTAGCGCAGCGAAATGTCTCAACTGCAATTAACTTGGTGCGGTGTTTTTTTTCTCTCGGTGGCTATTGCGCCATATGCATGCGCGACACCAATCATCGCCGAATTGATTGAGAATTTCGATGATCCATGGGATTATCAGTTACCACCGCATAATCAGCCCTTGTTAAATCAAGCAAAACAACATAAGATACCGTTAATGCGCCAACGAGAGGTGAGTACATTCACTTATTGCAAGTGAGTATATGTGAAGCGCAAAGTGTAATCCACGTGCGATGTTGCTTTATTGGAATATTATTAGATATATACTACTTGGGAAGTGAGCTGATGTTTACTTTCGCATCGATCGTAAACCAGATAGGTTTATTGCCAAATTTATTGTGATTGCATTTCGTTTGTGTGCTGCAGAGCAAGGAATATGTTGCGGAGGATGAGGAAGAAGTCCTGCGACCAACAAATGTCGAATCAATTATGTCCAGACTCACGTGCTCGGCGTGTCGATTAGGTAAGCATGCACAAAATACTAGGATGGAGAAAATTTAAGTTGAATAAGTAGTAGTTTGATCCGGCAAACAAAGTTTTTTTGTGTCATCACAATGAAATTCTACGAATAACAACGTTGACCATTACGCGAAAATATTAACAGGTTGCAATTACTTCATAGTGTAATTATTTGCCTCACTAACCTTATGAATGCAAATGCAATTGCATCAGAATAATGATATGTCCATTCCCATCTGAAGCAATAGGGAATCTACTTTAAATGCAATAATATTGAAATCGCAGCTAAAATTGTCACTTAAAACTTTATTGCGCCATTTAACACGCAGGTGTGACGCTCTTACGCAGCGAAGTGATGAAAGATGATGCCAGTTTCGAAGACATTAAGGAAAAATTCGTTGGAGTCTGCGTGTCGCTTGATATCGCAGTTGAAGATGTGTGCGCTGGAATTTTTGACACGTATGGACCTGTCGTTGGACCCGCATTGAAAACGTGCCAAATGAGTAAGTGTTGTTTGCTTGCACAAATCAACTCGTAATTAATTATACACTCAGAGCAATCATCTTCCCTTCGATTACTATAATTATCTTAGATGATTGCATCTTCTTTTCATGATTTCATTAACTCGATTACTGCCGCATGCAGTCCGAAAAATAGAAACTAATATTCGCATTTACGTTCATATTGAACAACTTATAACTAACAAATAAGTTTGGCATGTTTACCTTAAGTCAGTTGCTATTCACTTGTTAGGCTCCGAGAAGATTTGCAGTTTGCTGCTGGGTGAAATGTGTGGCCTTGTGGAAAATCCAGCGCATGATTGGCACATTGATTTGCCTCCGGAGCCATCATACTCGGTGAATACCAGTCATAATGGTGATTACGATATTTGGGATTCGCCAGCACCGCCGGTACGTGATCACTTTCCTATAACAAGAGAATTGTACAATTATGAGATATTTTGGCGAACAAACAACGCATCGATTAAATCATCGTAAAAAGCAACAATTACGCTTGACGGACGTTCTCTGTTACGCAAACATTAATTAGTCGACCTTAGCGTCGTCGATCTAATCATGAAACGTATACTAATTACTTCTTATTAGGAGGATGGGCCCGTTTACAAAGTTTTGCACTTGTCGGATACCCATTTTGACCCATTGTATCAAGAGGGTAGCGTTTCCAACTGTCAGGAACCTCTGTGTTGCCGAAATATTAGCAGCAATCCAGAAGGTCGCGAGCCAATTATTCCAGCTGGACGGTGATTGATTTAATTCTGCAAATACAATCGAATTGAATTAAATTTCTCTTTCATACAGATATGGTTCATTTGGTAAATGCGATTCGCCCAAAATTCTAATCGAAAACATGCTTGGTCACATCGCTGAGACGCACAAGGCAAGTAAACAAAACTATTTGAATTTTAGCTAGCAATCAAAAATTGAAATTACTAGGACATCGATTACATCATTTGGACTGGGGATATTCCACCGCACGATATTTGGAGGCAGACCAAAGAAGACACATTGGAAAATGTGCGTGAAACAATTAGGAATCTGGTGGCGGCGTTCCCCGAAATTCCAATTTTTCCAACCTTGGGCAACCATGAAGGTGTACCATCAGGCAAGTACGTAGCAAGTCACCTTCTCATTTGCTATACTAAAATTACCAGTTGCGTCGCTTCCATGTAAATTATTCCGGACAAGTTGGCAAAAAATGGTAATTTTGTATATTTCGTAACTTTTTACCTACAAGTCGATGTGATGCGTGGTTATTACCTTTGCCAGAGGACAAAGCCATGTAATTAGGAAAAATATGGCATGTCATTATCAATTAATAAGCCAACATTAGCAGTAGGCATCGCAATTTTTGCTTGAACGTTGTTTTGTACACTATGCTGTTTGTTTCTAATTGAAATTAAAAGCACATTACTAGTAAGCAACTGTACATTCCAAAATAACAAAATTCAAAATTAAAATGCGTTAAGTACAACAAGGTTTACTAAAGCGTTAAATTCTACCATTTTATTTCGAAATTATCTGACTCTTTGTTTTATTAGAGTAGAATTGAAGATGTTTATTATTCATATACGTGTTTAAGATTGTTTTGTGGTTGGACTTTAATGCTTTGATGCTATAAAAACTTCGGCATGAAGCGAGGAACTCACGTTCATAAATTATGAAGATGTTAATAAATATTAATATTTACATTCAGCAAGGTGCATATTAGAAATTGCGTAAATTGCACCTTCGTTTACTTGTTAGTCATCTACTCAAAATAGCCTTGATAGTAGTTCGCTACTCTGACGAGAAAATATGCACAATATTTAATGAAAATTTGCATTACAGTTTTCCGCCACCATGGATAAAAAGTGACACACAGTCGATCGCCTGGTTGTACGATGCCATCTCAAAAGAATGGGCCAAGTGGCTGCCGGCCGAAACCAACACGACCTTGATTCACGGCGGCTTCTATTCAGTGCTAATTCGGCCGAAATTCCGTCTCATCTCACTCAACATGAACTACTGTCACAGTTTCAGCTGGTGCGTTGTTCCCTCAAGCTCATTACTGCCATACGCATCCATTTTACTGCTCACTGAATGCGCATCCGAATAATTGCTTAAAACAATCTATTGTGAAATTAGCATAATAGAACTAATAGATAGAATAGCGTAGGGCAAACGCATTTATTATACGTTCGATTCAGGTGGCTGGTTTTGAATAGCACGGATCCAGCAAAGGAGCTGAAGTGGCTGGTGCACGAGCTGACAATGGCGGAGGCGAACGGCGAAAAGGTGCATCTCATCGGTGAGTTTCTTTGCGATGCGATCTCGAACGGTTGACATTGGTTTTGCAATTTCAGGTCATGTGCCACCCGGCGCCGCTGATTGCATCAAAGTGTGGTCGAAAAACTATTACGATATCATCAACAGGTTCCGGAATACCGTAGTCGCCCAATTTTTTGGTCATACACACAATGATGAGTTCGAATTGTTCTACGATGACGAGTATACAAGTGAGTAGCTTCGCAGTTGGCAAAAAGGTGCGCGAATGTGACACTCTTTTGTTTCGCATTAGCGTTCGCATTGGAAGAGGCACAATGTCAAACGACTTCAAATTGCTTTACAATTTAGCGCTTCGACCGATCTCGGATGTTTGACATAATGGCAATTATTCAATTCAATGAGTACCGCTCTAACAAATAGGAAACTAATCGCTGACTGTCTAGCTGTGTTGACTTGAGATCTGATTTCATAACAATGGGCCGATTACACGAAGCTATAACGTTATGAAATTAATTAGTACATGAAACGTAATTGGATTCCGAGAGGCGGGTTTTTGCTTGAAATAATTGATTCAAATTCAACAATAAACATTTCACCTTTAGGCATACATTAACTCGAAATTTCATTGACAATTTAGAAACTAACTGGGACAAGTTGAAGTTGAAGTTCATTGTTTAACCTTATGTCGAATGTTCCAAAGTCATGTTACAAATGATCGGTAATAGAAACGTAATAAAAATTTGAATGTAATTTTGCAAACAGGTAGAGCAACAGCAGTGGCCTTCATTGGACCTTCAGTAACAACGTATGAGCTACTAAATCCTGGGTACCGCATCTACTATGTCGATGGTGATCGCGAAATGTCAACGAGAGTAAGTCTTTTTTAAGAATATATTTTCCTACATATGAAGTACATCCCATATAAAACCTCATATAAAACCTCATACAACTTTGAGCAGGTGACATACTGTACACTATGCTACAAGATTAATGAAGTTACAGACGCTTGAATATCTAGTTTCCTAGTTAAGTTGAAATTAAGAACAGCTACCTCACTATTTCTTGGCACGAGCTACAAACGCAAGATTAATATAGCTAAATGAATTGCAATTGCATGTACTTTTATATTTGTTATGATTCTTTTTTTCGCAATTAAATTCAAACTTTCTTTTATTCTAATGCTCTCTCCTGCATGAATTTAGGAAGTAATAGACCACGAAACGTGGATCATGGATCTCGACCATGCAAATGCCAACTTGGACTCTGAACCAAACTGGAGAAAATTGTATTCGGCACGAGCAGCATACAATATGACAACTCTAAGACCTGCAGAGTGGTCCAATTTTGTCAATCACCTGATTATCAATGAGAAACTGTTTCAAAAATTCTTCAGGTATGGGATTTCTGATCATGTGATTCGTCCTATCAATCAATCATGATTTCAGATACTTTTACAAAGCAAGTCCCGTTAGACCAGAATGCAAGGATAAGAAGTGCAGGTTCAGGATCATATGTGATTTGAAATCTGGTAAATCCCACGACAAATTGCGACTTTGCAGAGAAGAGGAGGAATATTTCCTGGGCAAAGACAAAAAGGACAGTGCCCTACAAATAATAGCAACGTAATTTATTATTAGTCATAGGTCTAGTTTGTATTGTCCTAGTAATATAAATAATTTAAAAATATTAAGTCATTAATTACGTTAAAGGTAATTTGCAATGCGGATATTTAATTTCGCAATCATCACCATTATCAGCAATTTGATCATAACTTGGCAGATATTTCGTTAGAATATGCATGCCCTTTTTGGCGACTTTATCCTTGATGGCGCGTTGCATGCCCCAAACTAAAGGCGCTCCTTTGCAAATAAGCAATTGCAAACATCCGGTGTCTTCAGACCCAGCGCCATTTTTAAGCAGCCCAATAATATGATGTGGTAGATCCACATCGGTGACATGTTTCATGTACTTTTGGACTTGAGAATTTCCCAGCATCCATTCGAGTGGTGTTCCTTGCAATTTGCGCTCCTCCGTCACAAATGGCGGAGGTGGCTTACTCAGAGATGTACTGATCTACAACGTGTACTTTAAACCCTTGTTTCATTTCATGGTTCCAAACTTACAATTTGCGCGATGAATATAATTGCATTGACAGCAATCGCCCCAATTCGTTTGGTATCAAAGCCGAGGACGCGTAGGAAACCACTGAACAGAGTGTTTCCGGGATCACCAGGATCACCCTTGCGTGATGTCCGACCGAAAGCGTCGCTGACAAGTTGGGCCACTTCGCTGGCGCGGTCCAGACCCAAAATTTTACCAGCGTACGCGAACCCCGACTTGATTTTACCGAGAACGGACTCATCCGCGGTGACGATGGGCGCCAGGATGCAGAAGATTGCGAATACGAGGAGCACCACTCTGATGTGCATGTTGGTGATGTGCGCGGACGACTGGCAGACACCAAAAGGTGGCATACCATCAAAGACAGACGACAAGTCGCTTGGCAGGCCATGTGCAACACGAGGAATGGTTCGTTCAAGTAGCTTCGATAATTTTCCATGTCAGCGTCAGCGTAATTGCGGCCGGGGCGCGTCTCATGTCTTCTCGCAAAAAAACGGCGAGCACCATAGATCAGTCTAGATCCGGCGGTCGGGTCAAATGCTTCGGCGAAGATGTGCAACATCCCGCTGCTCGCCGTCGTCTTCGCGACGAGCGCAGTGATCCTCGCCCAGGACTACACGGACACGATCGACATACAAACTCTGAGTGAGCTGCCCATCGAGAGGTTGCTAAGTGTGAGGAATCAGTTCGACCAACCGGACGAGAATGTACCAGAAGAGGACGTGGAGGAGCCGTTGGAAGCGCGCGAAGATGGCATCGACAACGTGACCAATATCGGAGGAGGTGTAGCGTTACCATTGCGAAGGACGAAGACCAAGGAGGTGAAACGTGGCGACTGGGAAGAGGAGAAAGGTGGCAAAAAAGGGGTGCAATCAATCTTTCAAATGTCCATCACAACGCTCGCCTTTCTCGCGTTTGGAGGGTACCTTCTATGTCTTCTGGTGCAAGGATTGAAGGGCAAAGGTGGGAAACGGGTTCATGTGGTTATCACCTCATCGACAGCCGCTCCTGTCACGATGGCGATGTTCCGACGGCGACGTCGTCGTCGACGACCCATACGCATCCGCCGGCCGCAGCATCGACCCAAACGGGATGTCTACGAGGATGGCGACCAGCGACCACCAGGAGTCGATGGCTCGTCGCCGACGGTTGACATGACACCGCATATCGACACCGAAAAGATGCTTGACGCTCTGGTTAGCTTGTCCGAGGCGTACGCACGCTACCACACCATCGACTACAAGCGAGTCAACCAGACAATTATACACTTCTAGTAATTACACGTTATTTGTGTCATGTTACACTTTAAATGATGGTTTGTGTTACCGGCGTGCAGGAAGTAAATAAGATGCACAATGCCCGATTGCAATTCTAGGTAGGGCTGAATTTGCAACGCCAGAGAAGAAATGAGTGACATGTAAATGGATATTTATTCTTATTGTTCGCGAAATAATGGCACAACAATTTGTCGCCTAATGCACCACTTATACAGGAGTAGAAATAAATAAAGCGCAACATACGATTGTATATAAACACAGATAGTGCAGGAAACGAAATGCAATTTACTTCAAATAATTGTAATAATAGTGCTAAACGATGAAAATTATCTTTTAGAATTAATGTGGTTGGTTGGTAATATGGTTTTGGTTGGTTTAATTTGTGGTTGCTAAAATTTTGGGCAAATTGAAAATGTTGTTAAGGGCTCAACTAGTTTTCATATCAAATTTGTAATAAATATTATATCGTAGTATAAAAGAACGGTACATTATTCCAGATATTTTTGAATTATTGACTGTTCCAATAAATTTTTTAAGTCTGCAAATTTAGTACAATTAGAAATCAAAAACCGTGATAATTTATCAAGTACTGGAATAAGGTATATGCTGTTACCTCGTAATTAAATATTGGTTCATTTGTAATTGATTTACTATGTAGATTTAATTTATTACTAGCTCTAAGAAAATATGAACTATTGCTAATTTAATAACGTAATTAATTTATTACTTCGCCGAAAAGAGTTCGATATAAATATAGAAATAAACGAATATTTATCGTTAAAATTCTATTTTTTCTTTAGACTACTTTAGATGTGAAATTCAATGTTGATTTTTCAAAATCATATTGCCTGTATTTTTCTCAGCTTGAGATTTGAAATGATATCATTTGAATAATGGTATAACGCAAACAATGTCGATGATTATAAAAAATGATTAATAATGGGTGTAAAAGGCACTAATAAAGTGTAAAATGATACCTTCCGTGAAGCGAGTCATGCCACAAGTTATTGGTATTTACAACAAATCTACGATTACCGAGGCGAGTTTAAATTAATTTACGTTGAACACTGCCTTGAAACACTGTCATGAGTAGTCACGCAATTGCATTTTTAAGTATGCAATTGCATATTTCGTTTTGCCATCGGTCAAAAATTCAATAGTACATCCTACTGCAGATTTAATATTGCATGCCAAAAAATGTTTAGTTGCATTTTAAAACTAGAGATTTGGCCCAGTTATAACCATCTATTATTCACGGATTGTTTAAGTTTCCAAATCGTGTAACTTCAATTTATGAGAGAAATGACATTAAAAATGAGATTTGCGAACGCATTTCTCCAATTTTTACTTGTCACGAACGTTGCGCACGAGGCGCATCTTTAGAATTTAATTGAAACCAACTTTTTAATGATTTTTTTATTATGACAACAAAATCTTGCTATTTCCTATTAGCATATGAATTTGAAATTTTCTCATTTGAATGAAATCACGGTCCAATGATAATTAAACATAAAATTTATCATTGCGCACTTTTCTTTGTTAATTTTTTTTGTTGCAATTATGTCACCTGCCTAATATATAATTAAGAGGTCTAGCCGCATAAATCCGCAACCTAAAACAAAGTCAAATTATGATGTTAAATGTTGTTTGAAATCTAAGATAAGATTGTTGCATTACATCAGCAACATTAATCACAATTAGCGCCTTTTAACGGCCATCTTTGCGCGGTACGCTCCGATTTTATCTCCAGAAAATTTGAAAATTCAATGAGTGTATAAATACATGCACGCCCAAACATTTGGCAATCAAATGTTGAAGCGACCACACACATAACGCACGCGAGGATGAAGAAAAACACTCTTTTAGATTAAGCACGATGGCACGGGATTTGTGTACTTAATATTGATTTATGCTTTTGGTCGTAGTTTATCATCTCTATCCGATGGTAATATAAGCAAGTAACCAGCAAGGAAATTACACAGACGCATGTACAATATGGAAAAAATAATAAATTTCAATTTGTAGTAAATTCACGTAAACCACGCCATGAAACTTATTCGAATTTCATTATGGATGTATACAGGTCTCACAATTTCTTAATGTAATTCAAAAAAATTATAAAAATATTTTTCAGATGGAATACTATACTGGAGAAATATTGATTGTCATTTCAAAAATTGGTGGAAATTGTGAAATCAACCTGTATATCATTGCAATGCGGGAGAAAAATGAAATTATTAAATTACCAGCGTCAACAAAACCGTTTGGTTAATCACCAAGAAGCGTGGAAAAAGGTGGAGGTGCAACAAGAGCCATCCATGATGATGATGGTACCTGAAGACGTCGACGAGATTTACCTAAATCGCGATAAAAAGATAAAGAACTCGAAGGTAATACCCAAGCAGCATTGGGCGCGCTTAAGAATGAATTTATGACAGTACGGACTTAATATTTTCTTAATCAACTTGTAGTATGTCCACCAAATTATAATAAACGTCTTGTGAGTCCAATAAATATCGCTATTGTTGGGATACATACCAGAAGCCAGGTGAGAATGCTCCAACTGCAAATTGATATTTTGAAAAAAAAAATGTGCGGACGATTCGATAATAATTTTGAAGAACCCTCACCATCAGCAACTCTTGAAGTGATTACTTAAACGCTGGCTTTATGCTAATTGTGATGATTTACGACGGCTCGTTACTTATAATTATCGAATGTAAATTAATTAATCGCTTATCGAGCGTTTATGGACTCCAGCCAGCATTGCAAGGCTGGTAACATGAAGCATAATAAACCAGGATGAGAGGATGAAGATGAAGCGTCCCGATAGTGGCCAGCAATCGGACAAGAAGGAAATGTGGAAGTGTTTCGAATGGGACGCGATTTGTGAGCGTATGACACGCTCGATGATTTAATAAACCATGAGAAAATCTCTCGTCGTCGATGCGAGCGCGCTCGATGTTTAGGAGCACATTTTATCTGCGCATGATTAATCAGAAATATATTAACGGATACATCAATGCTCATAAAAAATCCATCGATATGTTAAATGTTATTTAAACGAGCCATTAAACGTAATAAATAAATCACGGCGCGTTCGGTTGACGTGCCTCATAAAAATGTAAATGCCCATTTGTATCTTCCACCTTTGGGCCTCCATGGGCCCAATATATACAAACTTCCGGAGGATTCTGAAGAGCGATCAAGATGGAATCAAAGTCTCTTCTGCAATATCTACATTGCAACTTGTTTCGTGTCGAGCTAAAACAGCATGGAATCAAGTATAAGGATGTGTTTATGAATGCACATGATGAAGAGCAATGGTCTGAATGGGAGAATCGTGGTGCTTGGGGTCGTTGTTTCGGTCATTTGAAGATTTCACGCTGATTTTATTCCATTAGACATTTGAGCACACTTTAAATATTGAATCAAACAAAGGGAAGCGTAATAAAATTCAACCCATTACATTCGAGTATACCAAGTGTCATATGACACTTCTTTTGTTCCACAGCCAAATAAAACGCAATGTTCATAAACACTGCCACTAATAATCTCTTAAGTATCAGTCGAGGCTTTTTTCAGCGATATTGTCAGAATCACTATTTTGGGTGTAATCAATTTTGAACGACTTGACCATCTTATAGAAATGTAATTGATACTGTAATAATTATTATTGGTACACGCGTTTTAAGTTTGTATAAGGATAAAATAACAGCTACTCATGCCATTATGGTACTACAATGAAATTGAGACAATCCTATTCTTTCCATCTTATTGTTTTTGATTTAGTACAAAGCTGAAAAATTTGTAAAATGAGTAAATATGTAGTCTCAAATTTCCACAAAATATTATGAATTATTGATATTTTGTTCGAAAATTGTCATTAAATTGTTGAAATAAATAAATTAGTAACACTTTAGTTGATTTATAAAACAAAGAGGTAAAATTTTCGTTAAAATGTATCTGAGAATGTAAATTTCAAAACTGGATAAAGTTTATAATAAATCATTTATGACATTTATGCTACTTTTTTTGAAAGTGAGAAAATGAAATAATATTATTACAGCCTTTTATTAGCAAATTAATCGTTCTCAAGGCTTTATACGTTTCATTATATAATTGTATTTAAACGCAACAAATAAAAGAAAACGCATGTGGATTATTTAATTAAAAGTGTCGTTCTGAACGCATAATAAACTGTAGCTAATTCAAATGGGCGTTAATGTTTGTTAAAAATGAAAATTAATCAAAAGCTTGCTACTGTTTGCAACAGAGTTGGCACAAGATTAATTTGCCTAATTAGTTTCAAAGTTGACTTTTCGAGTTGCAACTTTCAAATGTGCTCGATCCAACGAACGAACCTGTTAGTAAATAAATGGCACTTAAAAATCGATAATGAAATGCTATAAAAATTAATCAACCTGTTGTCACCATGTGAAACTTGCGTATTGTCCACATTTCGCCTCCCAGAACCGGCTTAAAAATAAGCTTGTAGGAGGTCATCAGGAGCGTAAACGAGAGAAAATGGCATAAAAGAAGATTTTCAACATTTTACGACATAATAACGCGTATAAAAATTGTTA
Source organism: Aleochara sp. GC000083 (assembly GCA_030264555.1). Classification (NCBI taxonomy): domain Eukaryota; kingdom Metazoa; phylum Arthropoda; class Insecta; order Coleoptera; family Staphylinidae; genus Aleochara; species Aleochara sp. GC000083. The sequence continues at coordinate 16,695 of JARJDZ010011001.1, forward strand.
TCGTGTCAATTTGGGCTTCCGTTCGTTAACATTATGATGTCGACGAATATACGAGCGGTTTCAACGCGAAATATGGCGAATATCTTCGATTTATAAATTCGCGCATCTTCATGGCCCTGTTTCGTGGCCGGTGTGCATTTATTGTGCGCGAATGTGTCGTGAATGCGGTTTTTGCGCATTGGATTGAAAACACAGCAGCAGCGTTGGTGCCGTTGTCGACGTCGTCTTCGTCGGGTAACTTCTTCTTCGTCGTCTTCTTGTATCGTCGACGATGTCCCCGGAGTTCCTCGTGTGCGTGCACGCCGTTTGGCTAATCTGCGGGAGGTACGCGAACCCGACATAAATAATGCTATTAAAGGTGAGGTTTACCAGCAGGTGATCGTAGCGACTCCCGCGGCGAGAATTACTGCCCGAACGAATAACTATATACTTTATTACATACTAATAACGTGTTCACATTAGCCCGCGACTCATATTCACGGTTATTAATCAGTCGTCGTGCGCGCGCGCGCGCCACTATCGCCCGATAATATACCAATATCGCATGCATACAGCGTGTTTCTTGCCAATATTATTCGCGCACATTAGCAGCGAGTAAACATTTGCAAGTGCGCATAAGTCTCCCCTCGTCGTCGGTTCGTCCTGCGATTGCAGACACGAGTGTCTTTTTTTTTGCCAACCATTGCGAACCCTTTCACTACTGACTACGTAAATTGCGAATTGGTAAATGTGCAAAATGAGTGTTTAATGAGCGTGCGCAATTCTTCGGGCAGCTCTCGTATTTTGCTGTTGTTGATTTTTGCCGTGCTTTGTTATCTAGTAAATATCTTGCTCAAACATTTTTCCAGTTTCAATTAGGTTTTCATTACATTTCCACATTCGAATGGAAATTATGAAGAAATCGACAAATGACAAATAAATTTTATAAAATATGAGAAAATTGACTGATGATATTATTTGGATGAAATTTCTAGGTAATGCAAATACATTTGAGATAAAGTATACTTTTGGTGTCACTTGCATTGAATTTCTGCAGCATTTACACACGCAGACTGCTGAGCAGGCAGACAACAAGAGTTGCAATAACAAGCAACAACCTCCTGGGCAATAAATTGATTATTAATACGCGTCTTGCCATATTATGCCCGACAAATTGCCCATTAATATATGTAAATTAATTAAGGACAGCACTAAGAACAACACCTCTTTGAAATGCCACAAAAGAAAACAATCGTTTTTATCGATTAAATTAAAAATTCATTTAGATTTGTTGGAAACAATGGTCATAATTTCAGCTATAATCTGATATTTATGCAAAGCCAGTTAATAAATAATAAAAACTTCGTGTAATATAAAAATCTTAATAATTTACTAATATTGTGTCTAGTTAGTATTCATTATTTGTTTTGTTGCAAGATTATTATTGTCATCGAAATATTTATGGACGAAATCAAAATCTTACGGGAATATTGAGACAAAAATTCCATTGTAATATTTTCAATCGAGCTTTCTCATTTTGTGTTTTTTTTTTTTAGTTTGCTGATGAGTTGTGGGAAATTTCAATTACACCGAGAAGAATTTAAATTATATTGCAAGTATGCGCATGTAAAATGTTTCCAATAAAACTTCCCTCTTTAAGCAATTATTTATTTACACGATCGACTTTATATAAAACACGCAGCGTTTATATTCGCTGGTTGCGCTCGTGAGATGCCTGATGTTAATTTCCTCCTCAATAATCGAGGCATTTATTTATTTCTCGACAGGATTGAAAGATGCTAAGCAGCCACCCATCCATCCATCCGTTCCCATATGGTAAACACCATTCGGATAGAAAACCACGGCAATGTAATGAGTATCAGATCAAGTCATAAGCAACTTCCGTTTTTTATCAGATATTTATTATAATAATGTGTTATATACTCAACACAATTGCCTATAATCTTCCACTAACTTTTTAACAGTTTATCAAATTCTTCCTCGTAAAATGTAGTTTGGACAGGAAACATTTTAGCTTTCAACAGTTTGCAAGACTTCAGAATTGAAAGTTATCCATTCCAAAACTTTTGTAAGGAAGATAAGAGAATTTTATTGAGTTTGTTCCTTTTATAATCTTTCTAGCAGTTTATCAATTCCTTCTTTGTAAAATGTAATTTTGGCTGGAAGTAGTTTTCAACAGTTTTCATAACTTGCTCTTCAAAATTGAACTTTTTCTATTCGAAAAGTTTTTCCACTCAAAAATGGACCCTCCAAGCTTAAGAATGTTTTGAAGAGATGGAAAAGGTAATAGTAAATATAATAAAATTATAGTTTTGTTATTGAATGAGGGCAAAGTAAACTCTGACCGGAAGTTACTTAAGACTGGACCTAAAACTTATAGCCCAGCACATAGCAGCTTAAATCACTCTGAAGAAGAGCACCAGAAGTTCAGAAACCAAGCCATATGACTGGAAAGTGATCAGCGATGAGATGAAATTTCGGCACGCCTCAACCACATCCTCCAAAGCACTACATCTCTTCGTCTCGAGCACGCTGAATTCGAACCAACGATTAGCATATCGATGGAGATGCCACCGTCGTCGACTCCTCCCAGAGCGCGCGCATCCGCGTCTTAGACGATGGAGCGTGCGTGCTCCCGCTTTTGCAGCCACACGAAATCGTGGAGTCGCGCCTCTCATTACGCTTCATTAGCGCTCGACCGCGCGCGATTAAGCTCCCATTTGCGGGCGCAAGGTCCACGACGCGTGCCCAAGAAGTGCCCCAAGAGACCACCCGTACTTAAGTGGCATTTAATGTCGGCGCGAACAACATGAATGAGCCCGCTAGTGGTGCTACCAGCAAAGGGGACACGAAGATGAAGCTGAAGTTCGGCATCGAACGACTGCTCGCCAAGAACGCGGATGGACAAAGCCGGACCTCGGAGGAGGAAAGAAGCGCCTACTGTGAACGAACTAATTGTGGTGATTACGAACGTGTCGAAGGGATTGTTGTGCCATGCTCGGATTGTGTCACGTCCGTGTATCGATGCTGTGGAGTGACGAATGGGACCGGAAGTCCGAGTGCACCACTACACGATGGTCCCACTGCTGGATACAATGGTCATGGTCCTGGGATGATGGATACCGGACATAATGCGTATGCGTTTGGAAGTTTGAACATTCTAACCACTGGTAATATTTATGTACCACCCATAAGACCATTTCCAACGAGGCCACAAGGTAAGTTCTATGATGGAACCACGGTTCGATTCGTTGCGTCGATAAATTTCGAAGGAAATCTAAATAAAGATGTTACGCATGGGCGAGGATTTCAATTGGAAAATGAAAAACAATCATTCGGCGGCTATGAAACGCAGGAAATTGAATTTCTGAGCTGATTTACATCTTGCACATCGATTTGGTAACGATGTGGAACGATTTGTTTGGATTGGCATGCTTAGTTTTGTTGATAATAAAGCGAAATAAAAACCAAATGTGCTCAATCCCGATGAGCATTATATGGAAGCTGGAATAAGTGTATCCCTTCGGCTGTTGGAAACTCTAATAGATGTACACAAAAACGTCTATTAACATCGATTATACAAACACTTAACGTCCTCTTCAGCGTAAACAGATATCTAATGTGTATCCAAAATAAATCTTGCGCCGGTTTTGGGATGAACTAATAAACGAATGCGATGAATGAACAAGTGAAGGAAAAGATAACAATGAAGATGTCTCCCAAAGTAAAAGAACGAACTATAAATGTGAAACTAGAATAGAGGCTTGCATTCAAAAAAGGGCGCATAAAGAAAAGAGGTCTAAATTTGTAAATAGTCTCTTTGTCTTTTGAATAAGTTGGTATCATGAATCGTTGGGGTTTTGTACAAATAAACAATCAAGATCATTTTGAAAAGGCAACCCCACTTGGAGATTTATTGGATTGTGAATCCACAGATTGAGTTGAAAACTTACAGCCTTCTTTATTGGTAGCTAAATCGCATTGTGAGGTTTACAAGAAATAAGTTCAAATGTCAATTCATTTTCTAAATGAAAGATCATTGAGAAGAACACTCAAAAGCTTCATTCATTATCTACTAAACCAGGAAGTTTCCAAATAAATCCATTTGTCTTAAGTCATTAAATTATTAATCTTAAGATCTGATGTTAATGATATTTGAAATGTCTGAGCATCTTCACAAATATGGAAGTATTTGATTCAATTATAATATCTCCTTTCCTGTTAATTAAATAATAAATGCAACTAATGACACACGATGTGTGGTTCCTTCATCATTTATGTCTTTTTCCATATACGTGAAAAGGCATCAAGAAAACCGTTTAAACGTGTCAAAGCGTGCTCATGATTAGCATTAATGAAATGTTTGAGATTTTATGATCCGGCGGACAGCAAGATAATTCCCCATTCACATTTATTCAGGAAATCTTCAAAAGCCCACTAAGGAAGAAGCGTGGGCTCAAAGTCAAGTTCTAAAATTTTTAATTAATTTCAAATTATTTACCATACAATTTGAAACTGTATGAAAACCCACAAAAAATTTTCTTGAAGTCTTCGATAGAAGAATTTTCAATGGTTGGATTTTCTGATACCAATTATTTGTTTCCACAAAACTTTCATGAGTATAAGATGAAAATCTCCAAGAAAGTACGTTTAGATCTTAAAACTTCTTGCGTTAAAATCTTCCAAAAGAAAATTAGATTACAAATCTTTGTTTCAAAATAACCATCTCATTTCTCGATTGTTTGTTTACTTCATTTTTCGATAGGGGAATGTAAGATACAATTTGATATTTGCGTTAGAGAGAAATTGCCAGCTCCAAGTCGAAATGACTTGTTAGTTTATACTGGAACATATTGAGAGCAATTTAAAACCCGATAAGTGTCCAAACGAGAGTTCCAGCAGCCACGGAATATGTATGTATACATCTGGTTCCCTTTGGCAATTAAATCGAATTGGTGGGTAATTGATCGATGAAATGCTCCCGGTGTAAATATTTACGCGAAGCGTTTACAACGACTTCCAGCCGAATTGAGAAATCCATTCAGTTCATGAGAAACAAAGTCGTATTTATTGGCTCTTCACATTCTTCGACACGCAATTAATAATCGTGCTGAGTTTTTGCCCCCATAAAACTTGATCATGGCTTGGTATCGGTTGTAGTCATTAATCAAGGCCGCTTAATTCAGCAATTAAATTTGTAATAAATAATTGAAACATAAAATTCAAGAAATGTAGAAAAATCACCTTTTGCTGGCATCTTCCACTTGCAAGATTAGTTATGAACCATAAAAATCAATCAGAGACAAGTCGTCGATTAGTCTCTACAACATTCTTGCAGTATTTTGAGTTATTAAATCGTTGAATAATTAGCTAATAATGATCTTTCTTAGAAACTCTTCAGGCGTCCATAAAATTTGGCAGTAAATCATGGACGAATGGCATGTGAATATTAGTTTTATGGCATTATAAGTCGAAAAATCAATTAAACGTTCTCATATTTTTTTATCTATGAATACTAATGAAATGCCAATTGTAATAACATTTCAAGTACTTGCCTTTTTAATTTATTAGCTGTTGAATATTAAATTGCAAAAACCCTATTTCAAACAAAATCCAAAATCCTCATGTTTACATTTGTAGTTACTGAATTGCAAAAATATCATAGAGGGCCACGCAAATAAACTGTCTTGTAGCTCGTGCAATATTTTTGCGAACGTGAAATGAAACGCCTGAGATGTCAGAATTAAACAAAACAAGAGATATCTTCTCTCATTGTCTTCATGGTTTGTTCCAGTACGGTTATCAACGCTACCGCTATCACCGACAACGTTATCATCCCAAACAGCAAGCATGCAAGTACAAATGAACAATTCGACTCACCATACTCAGCCAACTAGCTCAGCCAACTCCAAACGGAAACGCTCCTGGTCCCGGGCCGTCTTCAGCAACCTCCAGCGAAAAGGACTCGAACGCCGCTTCCAGCTCCAGAAATACATCACGAAGCCGGATCGCAGAACTCTTGCCGCCACCTTAGGATTGACGGACGCGCAGGTGAAAGTCTGGTTCCAAAACCGCAGAATGAAATGGCGTCACACGAAGGAATCGCTTAAAGCAGAGGGAGCTGTCGATTCCACGCAGCACGAAACGCTCATAGATGTCGATACGGTCAGCGAATCCGACTGTGAATAGCAAACATTCATATTATTTAAACTAACTTTTGGTCTAATAAAAAATATTTAACGCTACCATGAAGTTTAAGTTAGGCAACTCATCCTTCGTTGAGGAAATATGGCTCATCTAGATCAGAAACATTTTATGAACATGCAATGCAAGACCAATTTTGTGATTAATACTTTAAATAGAAACCTATCGTATCAAGGTAAGCACAATCTAACCAGATAAGATAAATGAACGTTCATCACATATCAAACTAAATACATGAACAACATGAGAGACTGAATGAACAGTAAGTAGTTTGAAAATAGTTCCAGATTGGTAAAATAATTTGATTTTTTATAGATCATGTCTTCAAAAGCAGAAATAGAAGAACCAGTAAGTCCAAAACCGGATATAACATTGGCCACATTTTCGTTGGCAGCCTTAACAGATGTAGTGACAAATTATGCCTTCATTGCCGCAATGTTCGCTATTATAAGTTTAATATTAATTATAGTTATCATACATTTATGTGTCGCTACAAGAAGGCTGAAGAAGAGATTGCGGACATTACCGGATGAAGCACCTCCTAAATATTCATTTAGTTCATTAACACCTTACTGATTTTGAAAATGATACAATTTTTGATAATGGCTTGACTTAGTTGAACATTTTAAAGAAATGATATATTATATTTTGCTATTCATATGGCTAGTATAAAAAAACTGATGATTTTAGACTTACAGACTGATTGTAAATACAAAGATATGAATAAAAGAAAATTATACTGTAATTGGGTGATTGCAATTTAACCGCAATGAACAAATATTCACAACTTATTAGAATCTAGGTGATATTCTGCTGCTCTCAGTACAGTTATGTTTCTACTGCCATTGTCATTACGTTATTATTGCCATAGATCAGCGTTTCTCAACCACTGGTCCACGTACTGAGAAACCGATGACAGAATTGACGACAATACCAATAGCATTTCTAGATGGAATTTTGCAAATGTCTAAACGCCAATCGAAAGTTAATTAAATTACCTATAAAATAAGGTTTCAATTATTAGATTTGGACTTCCAGTTCAGAAATAATACATAAAGGATTATGTAAGCCTGATCACTATGCCTAATTAAATTGACGACAATACCAATAGCATTTCTAGGCTGAATTTTGCAAATCTCTAAACAGCATTTGAAAGTACATTAAATTTGCAATAAAATGTTGGTTGAATCATTTTCATAGGTCATCCAGTTACTGAAAGATAGTTATCAGAAAATAGGCAACATTTAATTAGGAAAACGAATGCAAAAATGAACATGTTAGGCTGGATTGACGACAATACCAATAGCATTTCTAGATGGAATTTTGCAAATGTCTAAACGCCAATGGAAAGTACATTAAATTACCTATAAAATAAGGTTTGAATTATAAGAATTGGACTTCCGGTTCAAAATTAATACATAAAAGATTAAGGAGCCCTGATAATTATGTCTAAATACATTGACGACAATACCAATAGCATTTCTCAGCGGAATTTTTTAAATCTCTATACTGCATTTGAAAGTACCTTAAATTTGCAATAAAATGGTGTCTGAATCATTTCCATAGGCCATTCAGTTACTGAAAGACAGTTATAAGAAAATAGGTAACATTTAAATAGGAAAACGAGTGTCAAAAATGAACTAGACTATATTGACGTCAATACCAATAGCATTTCTAGATGGAATTTTGCAAATGTCTAAACGCCAATCGAAAGTACATTAAATTGCCTATTAAATAAGTACCGAACTATTGGAATTGGACTACCAGTTCCGAAATAATACACAAAGGATTAAGTAATCATGATCAGTATGTTTAATTCAATTGACGACAATACCAATAGCACTTCTCGACGGAATTTTTTAAATCTGTAATCAGCTTTTGAAAGTACATTAAATTTGCAATAAAATGATATCTTAATCATTTTTATAGGTCCTCTAGTTCCTGAGAAACCGATATCAGAAAATAGACAACATTTCAATAGGAAAACAAGTGTAAAAAAATGAACATTTTAGGCTGCATTGACGACAATATCAATAGCATTTCTAGACGGAATTTTGCAAATCTGAAAACGGGGTTTGAAAGTAGATTTAATTTCCAAGAAACAGTTTGACATATCCGCAAAGATTATAATATTTATACGCTAAAAAATTCTATCGGTCCGCGAAATTTCCTTTTCTCAATTTACTGGTCCGTACACTACAAAAGGTTGAGAACCCCTGCTTTAGACGACATATATGAATAACGTTCACATATTCTGGGCTAATATTTCTTTTGTATGTGAACTCAATTGAATTCTTCTGAAGTACCAAAAAATTTGTTTTTGTAATATCCTAAATTCGAAAACCGCAAATATTTACTGTAAACCTACAAAACTTTGGTGAATTATTGAATTTGCTGCTTAATGCCAGACTAATAATGTCGAATCAAGGCTATTTCCTTGTAGAAATACCAGAGAATTTGCTCTAGATGCGCGCTACCATGGAAAAGCGACTGAAATACGCTTGTTATCTGCTTATATATGTAATTTATGTGTGCAAAATATCTAACTAGCTTTAATCGACCACTGTTCATCTTCTATAAACCCAACGGTTTTTTATTAAATTATTGCAGCTTGAAATTGTTCATAATTTGATACTATTAAAAGTAATCTAAAATCATTTGAGGTCAATTTAATTAATTAACTTATTTCAGCACTCAGAAGTTTTTTTCTCAATTGCCGATAAGAAATGAAAGTATATTTTGAGTGAAAATACAGATTAAAAATGTCATTTGGTAGATATTATAAAATAACTCTCTTTTCTTGGAAATGTAATATTTCATAATTTCATCATTTGATTTATTATTACTTATTATATTATTTCATATATCATATAATAGCTTCTATTGTTACTATTTAAATGTCATTGTTCTTGCTCCAGGTGCTTGAAGTTTAATAACATATTATATCAAATTTAGAAAACGATTTCTATGAACTTATGTTGTCAACTTGTATTTTACTTTTAAAAATGCCTGTTGAATCTGGGATTGCCATATGCATTATTATACAATATATCAGTCTGTTTTACTTTGTACTCGGATTTGTTCACTGCAATAGTTCAGTTCCGGTTCCTTCCGCGTTGATTGCAACTTGATTGTATGGCTAAACGTTTAGCTAACTACCGTTGAACGCACGTTATTCGCGCAATTTTCGCGATTGTTCCCGTTCGCACATTTGCTCGCTTTACTGTTTTTGCTTTCTTCATTCGAATCGTTGCTACTTAAGACATTAACATGCCAAGAAAAACACTGTTTTTCATTGTGTGCGCAATGGATGGAAGAAATTAATGGAAGAAAATGTTATTTTATAACAACCGGATAACAATACGAATCGCAACTACAATTTATTAAATAAAACGTTATATTTGCTTGAATCAGAAGAAAAACCAATGGTAACACGCATAATTATAACTCTTCCTTGTAACTTTAGTATCGGAAATATACGGGAATAAGTTCAGATGTCTCATCTTCGCTGAGACGCTAATTAATCGGGCGTTTGGGAATGAGCCCAATGCGCTGTTAATGTCGTTGATGAGCCGTTCACCCATTCGTTCAAGCGAATAAACCGCCGCATCAATTCGATAATATGCATACAGGTAACGAATACGCATTTTACTGTGACATAACGGGCGTTTGAACGAGCGCTCTACGTGGCTTTTTAACTATACACGATACACAAACAATTTTCAGCCCACTAGCAGCTAGTTAGACACGATTATCGTGGGGCATTATGCACGTTATAACATAGAGACGACAACAATTTCGAAGTTATAGTTACAGAACGGCAGGCCGAAAAAGCAGCGAATGTGGCGAACATTCAAGAGGCGCGCTGATAACTGTAAACGCATATTTGATACTTATATGTTGCGCACTAAAAATTTGATATTTGCCACCCAATCAATGATATAAACAAAATACACGATGTATACCATACAACTGCAATTGTGAAAATGAATGCTTCGAACCAAACGATTAAATGTGTCAAAATCTTTCACGCTGTTACAGTTTGAGAACTTGTTAGCAACCTTCACGCTGCACTACACTAATTGATAATACAGTTTTGCCAACGAATAAGAACAATTAAGCGCGTGGCCAAGTGATAATTCGAATGTACTGTTCTTCAAACAGTGCTCTTAATGAGGCAACATCTTTCAACATTTCAAGGAAGCTTCCTACAAGTGTACCTCATAAAATTTGTGGTCAGTGCGACATTTTGCAGACTCAAAAAACTTCGAGGAATGAGAAGCTGAGGAAATTAATTTTAAGATCTAAAAACACGAAGTACTATCTACAGCCATCATGTTCTATTACTTCAACTAACGATCCATTCTCTATATGTTCAATGAGTTTTTGCCCATCATATCCTGTTCGCATGGCAAACTTTGGACGCAGACCTCAATGATGCATTATTAAGACGTTGAATGCAGATTCGAGGAATGCGTTGCCCGATTCAAAGCAGAATGCTAACAGTAAAAGTTGCGCCTTAAATGGAAGTTTTCCATTACCCAATTGAATCATTTTCATTTTTCTTAAAAAATCAATTCATTCATTCATTTTCTCTGTTTCAAAAAAGTCTAAGTTAAGTGAAAATGGATCATGATGCAATCAGAAAAGTTGTTGCAACTTTTAAGAAGTATCATTCGGAACAAATAATAAAATTGCTTCTTGTGGATTAAAGCGTGAAGAAAGCTCAATACTTACAAACTTTTGCATACGTTCTGCATGCATATTTGCGAGCTCCATTCCAATACGCACAAAACGAAGACGTCGAGGTAGCAAGCGACTTCCAGCACCACACCACAGCAAGGTGCGTGCATCTTCCTCCAGGTAAGTGGGTCATAGTATATAAATACAAGTTCAAGGTATCGACGTAGTCATTTCAAGTCTTTCGTTCAACGTCGACAAGAGAGTGGTGTGCTACCGACCGAAGATAACGCATACAACTTCCAGCAGGTCTACCATCCTCGCCTGCACTCTTCTTCGGCCACGAAGAAGTCGCCGCAGTCGTTCAACTGTCGCCAACAAGACGAGTTGACAATTTTGTGCGCAACGTGCACCTAAAACAAACAAGTGAATCTTTTAGTACTGCTACAACAATTTAAGGTGAGTCTCAACTAATAACGCGAATTCATTCAATGAAGTTGCCATAAATTTGCCATCATTTTTATTGGAAATTTCAATGGCAAGTTCATGAAATGCAAGAAACAAGGTGAACGCACTTTTCATAAAGTAGCAATTGCTTGACCTCGTTTAAATGAAAATTCATCGCTGAACGAACCAGCGCGTAAACCTGTCTTCCATTTCTACCGTCTGCAAATCTTGGGCCTTGCTTGAAGTCCATCCGAGTTAAACAGAACGCGCTAAAACTGCTTCCGAGCACGCACCATCGCTTACAGCGATTTGCGAATCTCACAAATCGCCTCAAGCACTCTCTCGAAATCAGCAACTTCATCAGATGCTGAGACATTGTTCAAGTATGTCAGCCAAAAAACTATGAATCAATTATAACTACATTCTTGTACATGAAGAAAAAATTGAGGAATACTTTCTTTTATGATTCATTTTCTAATCGATGATTCGTCTGGACGTAGCATTGATATGATAGTTGGTTGTTGCTTCATTGGTTGTTGGCACGCAACAAGAAACAAAACTTGAAAAATTTATTCGTTCGAGCCGCGATTGGACGAACCCGGAGGTTATTTGGTGTCAGTAACATACAAATCAGTACGCAATGTTCATCTAAACACAAATACCAACAATGAGTGGAAGTAGTACGTACTGTGTCTGATTCCAAGTGCGAGAAGACGTTCAAATGTTGGAATGTGCACGTTGAAGCTATTCGATTACCATTGCGAATGAGCCGGAACCGCCGTTTGTTTACCGCATGCTGCCAATAATATTTGGATGACACCAAATTCTCAATGTACGACTGCGAAACTTTCTACATGACGCAGATGAATGGACTCCAACTCATTGTCCCAAACGTTGTCCAAATTTTGAGGGTCAACATCTGCAAAAGAAATAAAAAGTTTGGGTCAAAAACAAAAACACCAGCAATTTGTAATTTTAAAGTTTTTCTTCATATTATTAGGATCAATTTGGAAATTGCTTAAGAGTTCTTGAAGCTCAAGCTCAATTGCTGGTAACAACTTCAAATAAATGATAATTGCACCGATTGAAGCAGTGAACCAATTCACCTACAAGAATTGAGCTCTTTTCCATCGTTTTTCATCATTGTAAGCGCGAAGAGTGGAACGTTGTTAATAATAATCGCTCTTTGGAAGAGTGTAAATTGCCCATGAATAGCCTTAACGGTTTCAATGGTGTATAAGCGCTATTAAAATAAAACCAACTGGTTCCGCAGCTTTTCGAACTACTAGCTTCAACTTCTTGTAAACTCTGCACGTTAATTGACGCGCATCTGAGTTTTTTTTGAGATTCCATCTTTTTGCCGCAAACATTGAGAGCAAAATGAAAGCTCCGCTGCGCACACGTGCTGATTAATTGACATTGGATGGCATTGCTAATGGCGAAATGATTAACGCAATGCGCATGTATCGGCAAATGCCGTGTGAAAGTGATCCGGAAGTTTTAATTTCTTCTCCAGGATCAAACACGCGCACTTGAGCCGGATTTTGAACTTAGAAGACATCGACTTCTCGAAGAGCGCCTGGAAAGTTGCTGCCAATTTGTACAGTAAAACAAGTTTTACTGTAAATTTTCGTTAATTAAACATTCGAACGAAACACCGCTATCCATTACGCAATAAAGTTTCATTCATCGATGAAAGACAAAGCGCACTTCGTTTTGATTGCTTGATTAATATGCTGAAGCTTCGCAGCAATTAACGAGCTTAACGGTTACATAAATACTATTCATCAAATTCTTCGGCTTTGTTTGGAGCAATACGGAAGTAACATTCAATGACTAACGTTTCAATTGAAAAGAAAAATGTGAAAGTGTCGTCACCCTTGGCTATCACAACAGATATCATCATATTCTTTGGCAACATTATTTCTAACTGGATTATATACACATGATTATTATATTACATTGTTTCATCCATGTCGTGCAACACGAATATTGTCGCATTGTCGATTGTCTTCAGAACAAAGAACCTATTACAATTCGTATTCAAAGATGGATGAAGATTTGTATGGAAACTATGAAATCTAATAAATTCCATCAGACGATGCGCAACGATATGAACAAATGTCCATTGGTATAAACTAATTGCATTGTTCCAAATTCATTCGGCCGTCTTATTTGCAATAAAAACTTTCTGCATACAATGATAATATCATAATTTGGTATCATTCAAAAGCCCAGCAATTTTGTTAGAATTTGTTACTTAAAGACAGAAAAGCTCACTTAATTAACAGACAAATTTGTATAAATTAAAAGAAGCATACAAAATGAAGTTTGGAATTATAAACATTAATTCACCTCCGTATTAAACTAAAGTTAACGTTAAAGTTGAAGGAACTAATGTGTACAACATTATTGCTAATAACACACATCATTTGCATTTATCATATTATAACTGTAACTGTCAGAAGGCATCTTCATAGCTTTACAACCGCAATTAATTATACCAAGCAAGAAAAGAATTCTCGTGCGAAATAGAACAAACAACCGAACTCGAATTGCTCCAACGACTTAATAAGCACAACTCTTAATTTATACGTTTTTTTTGTCATAACTGAACACCTTCAGTTGCGTTTAGCATTTCATGAACATAGCATGTTCCAAAGAAACGAACAAACAAATAATGGTACCCACCAGGTAATTGAAGAAAAGGAAATAAATGTGTCCTAGTTTAGCAGCTTCTTGAAAAAAAAAACTTTTCCAATGTGATATTCAATGTAGTAAATACTTTCAATGAACTTTGTCATTGAACGTGGCGATAAAATAACTACTTAAAAGTAAAATTTATAGGCGCACGTAAATATTGATGGCGCACTTAATCTGAATTAATGAAACTATAGTTTCATCAAAGAAAAAACTGTCAACGCGCGCACATCGAATGGAAAACGCGAATTTCACATTTCACCTGCTGCAAATCACATCGGCGAATGCTTTCGCCCAATGCGACGATGAGGAGTCTTCTTGACTGGCGCAAAAAGCACGCCAATTGCGAATACGGGCACGCCGAGTTTTTATTAATAGATCCGCGCGCATTCGCCTGCATTCGAAACTCAATTAACGCGAATAAAACAACAGAAACTGGCCGCAAATGAAAGTTTGTTGCAGGCCATTGCAAGCGCGCGCAAATTCAATCAATCGATTGTGAATTTCAAATGTGCCACACATACAAAATGCCATCGAAATGCAAATACAGCGATTTGCAAATTGCATTGTCGATGTAGCGCGCGAATCGAAGACGCAAACGCCTTGATTCGCTGCGTGCCATCCGCATTCCGCGCTGAAGAGAATGAAGGAGGTTGGAGGGCACTAGGTCTCCTCCGCCACTGCTCGCATCAACAAATCCAAACACGATGACCTTGTAACAGTTTCGTGCACCGTTAGTTCGTTAAACTCGGCGAAGAGACGTGTCGCGCACCGTTAAAAGCAAACAAGCCTCTGCCTCAGCTGAGCAAGGTGTAAGCCTTTCCGAAGAATACAAGAAGCAGCAGCTACGAGCCGCATTCGTTGCGCTTCCGCCTTCGTGCACACTACAAAGAAGCAAAGAGCTGAACAACATTTAAGCTTCTTGTATTTTTCCAGCGAAAATGTACAAGCAAATCACCGGCTGGGCGTACTGCACCCTCATCGTGAGCAGTTGTCTGATCAGCACGTTCGCCTACCCGAATTACCCGGACAGTTTCGTACCTTCAAGAAGACCACAATTGCCGTCCGTACGGATCGAGCGCAAGTTTGCTGAAAAACCGAATGCAATCAAGAAGGTCGCCCTCGACGATTTGGATGATGTCAATACAAATTCGATCGGCGATTCTACTGGGGGATTCTCGTGGTCCAACTTATTAGGTAAGGAAGTTATTGGTAAGGAGATTTTTATGTACTTTTTCCTCACTTATCATCATCACGTTCTGATTTTGCCACGTTCCTCTCATCATTCATACGTTGTCCTTCGCATTTTTATTGGATCATCTCATCTATAAATTGACGACTTTCAGGAATGGTCATGCAAATGATCTTCAACCCAGGAGGCGGCCAACACGTCGGACCCAACAAATCCGAAGGTTTGGATGATGGCGGCATTGCTCCCAGCCCGTGGGCGAACCTCCTCAGCGTCGGTCTGAAGATCATCACCGCGTTGCTGGGAGGCGGCGGTGGTGGAGGTGATGGTATCGACAAGGTGGACAACGGATCACCCATGCAGGTATGATGAATCTTCCACTTCCACACATGCTGCTTAACGCGTTAGTTACAAGACAATTAAAACTGATAATACCCAAATACCAAACCATACATGAAAACAAAGAACAAGATGCACTAGTAGTGGCTTCGCTTGCACAGGGCATTCTCGCGGCGGTCTTATCGGCGGTTGTCGGATCCCAAAATCCCGAACAGGTCAACACCATGGCCAAACAAGCCGGCGAGGTATGTGGCAGCAAATTAATCAAAAATTAACATTAACTAAAAACTTAAAAACTAATTCGAAAAACGCATGCGATTACCCCATCGGAATCACAACTGGAAATTTACTTGCAGTTCATCAACATCGTCGTCAACCTTCTGGACGCGCTGAAGACCTCTTTTTCGCATCGATCCCTCGCTGCTCGTAATCTCGGCCGGAAGGACTCGATGAGTGATGCTGCAGTTGCCAGTATCGCGATGATGAAAGGATATATTCGTGCCCTTTCGACGGTTAACAGTGGCTGCACCAAGAAGTACCTCTGCGATGCGAATGCCGAATGCTCTGGAGATATTGGCCAAACCAGCATTTTCTGCCAATTGGGAACGTACGTAGTGTCAAAGAATCGTTACAAACTAAAATTGCAACAATTGTCTTTTGTTGCAGATACGCTACCAGTTACTTACTTGAACGATCTACGAACGGCCAAAGTTTTGATTTGCTCTACGAAGCTGGAAGACGTGGAAGATCTGGGGACAATTGTCACCAGGCGTATTTGGAATGCAACGAAGTTTAAGGTGCAGCATCCTCTTCTCTACCTGTCGCAGTGCTCACGTTGACTGCTTGAGCGCTCAACTTTTATTTATAGCAATAACATCCAATTATTAGTACGATACTTAATACAGAAATGGCACGCGCGACTGAGCGCGATCTTCGTGCACACTTATTTATTTTAATTTTATCGCATCCGGTATCTGATTCAGCGCAATTTGTATATAATTTACCAAAAGAAATTATCGAATCAAATCTACACAATTTATAACTTATCACTATTTATTCGCTGCGGATTAGAATTTGTACTTCTTGGAGCTGAATATTTGCGTGCTACACTGAAAAATTACATTTCATATTGTTATGTATTGAGGTGGCTAGTGATTAATTGTGTGCTAGGGTTGAATTAGCTCATCTAAGCTGAAATATAGAGTGAATGCATCATGTTTGCCTGCTGATTACGAATTTGAAAGACTGAGTAAATGAATGGAATGTGCTTAGTTTTGATGTAATTGTATAGACTAGGTTTTTATAGTATGCATGAGTACGAATGAGTCAATAGTTTAATAAAATCTATGATTATTTATATGCTTAATGAAGAATATAAATAAATGTTTAATATATTACTTGGAGAAATGCACTATTTATGTTTTGTAATTGTATTTTAGGCAATACTGTAGGATAACAACGAATAATGTGTATTATTATTTATTAAATAAAATTATTCAAATCAATCCCCTTTTGTTTTACTTAAAAAGCAACGAAGCTACATTTTTATACACATTTCTAGAATAGGTGTCAAAGAAGTCATAAATCTATAGATTTCACAAAATACTTGCATTTATGTGTCACACAACTTTCCTTGCTTCCAGCGAAGGAGAAACTATTAAAACTTGTCGCACGCTCTTCGTTTTTCGCATCGATTCGCGATAGACACGTTTATTACTAACAAATGAGAACATACAATGCCAATGAGAATCAAACAACACCAATACTCCAAAAACAGTATAAAAACCCCATTTTCGCTGTACATATTCATATCCATATTAAAACAAATAGGATAATGCATTTAAATGCCTTAATTGCGACCAACTAAATGCTTGGCTTCACTTCAATGCCTCATTCTTTCTAAGAAGAATGCAAAATTATCTCAATAAATATGAAACAATATAATAACCAAAGCTGGTTGTATAAATATTAATTAATCATCAATAAATATTGATATTTCTTAGAAGTTAAAAGTAATTTCTGGGGTAATCAAAATATTTAACAAATCATGCTCACCCAAAAGAACTGCCACTCTCGAAATGCTTGGCTAATTTTTAGTGCCACATGCTAAGACACATATGACAAAAATAACAGTAACCACGCGCATGTGATGCACCTAATTGTTCATTATTTCCACCAAGCATAAACGATGTCCTCCTAAGAGGAAACATCTCAGATTCAAATTTAGTTCAAAGAGTTAACTCCTTGCGAACAGTTGCACTCGAAACTTTGCAAAATGGCAGCAAACGCGCTAAACACATTTTTGAGCAATATGCACGCACCCAATTTTGGTTTGGGCAATCTGGCTGGTTTGGGTTTGGCATCAAGTTCGACCAAAGCGCCCCAATTGGAACGCTACCACGAAGAATCATCACATCATCATCATGGTTATTCCAAGTAAGTTCAATTTTTTCATACAATACAAAAATTACAAGTAAATATCCTTTCTAGAGGCAAAGGGGGCAAAAAAGGCAATGTAGCCTTATCAGCACTAACGCTTCTAGCCTTCTTGTTCTTCTTGCACATCCTGCAAAACTGCATACAAGAACATATGTATGAGATGAAAGGCAAAGGACAATTCATGAAATCGCGACCCATTATTTCGGGCCTACCAGGACGATTTCCCGGTGTGATCATCGTCGATAATAGTGATGGTGGATTAGCCAGAGAAAATTTAAAAGGGGATGATGCAGATTTGTCCGAATCTGATAGTGGTTCAGATGAGATACTCAATATTGCACTCCAAAAAGAAGCGCAAAATCGTATGTATAAAAAACCAAAAGCAAATCAATTGAAAAAGAAGAAAATCAATCGACAATCAGGACAAAACGTCCAGAATACACAGAAAAATGTGTCCAAGGATAACAGCCAACAGAATGCGGACCAAAATGGACCGCACCATTCAAAACCAACTTCACATGTTTATCGCCTGGATAATCCTTAAAGAAAACTTTAGTCAACGACTTTAGTTATTTTATCTAAGTAGATTGCGCTTATAGTCTGAATATCTATTAGTTTATTTATGATTAGTGTGTAGGAATTGTAACTGTAACTAATGAAGTCTTCATATCAACGAATACGAAGTGAAAAGCGGTGAATCACCAAAAAATTGTGTAGATGTAAATATATACACGAGAGGGATGAAATAAAAGAAACATTAATTCATGTTCACTTTGCGCACGCCAACACGTTCGATGTACTTGGTCTGGGTGAGGGCACTACCGCCCTGGGTGGGATCCATCATGCGCTCCCAGTTGGTCTGCCCAACGACGAAACCGATGGCTCGCATCTTCTCCTGCTCCTTGCGCTCCTCCAGGTCGGCCCATCGCACCTACACACGCAAAACGACGACGCAACATTCAAATAACTGCACACATCTTTAAGACCGATGTCTTAGACAACATTAACTACCGGTAGAGCAACAAAAGAAAATTATGGTGGAAAAAAGTGGCAACATACTCGTTTCTGTCCTGGCTGCAGCGCGCGCGTATTTACAGTCCACTCTTCGAGCTGAAGGTAGTCCTCCATCGTTCCCGCGGAGCGTAGGGGTTTATTGATGCCATCAAGCTTGGCTGGAATTAAATTGGCTCATATAGTAACGCTGCCTGCCAGCCGACCACAGCTCGAGGGGGAAACGCATCCCAAATTGTGTGTTTGATTTGGCAAATTGAAGTTTCGCAAACGTATATGATGTATGATGGTATTTGCAAAGGTTGTGACTTAAATTTAGAGAAAAGCCACAGTAGACAAAAGGAACTTACCGAGATTGTCAATGGAACACTCGAAATTGTCCCACTTGCTGCTATTACACGCTTGTTCCTGGAGAATGTCTCTGTATTTTAGTTTGTTCGGAATGGCAGATTGCAATCTCTGTCATTGTAAGTTTGAATGCGCGTCCGTTCGTGCTTGCAACGAGCGAACGGCGCCGATACAAGTTAAACCCCATAATTAATTTGAGAGAATTGAAAGCGACTTTGAAAATCTGCATAGAATATTTGGGCACTTTAGTCAAGCAAAAAGTTACTACTGCAAACAATACGTCCACGTCGAGTCGCTAGATCGGATACGTGTCACAAAACAAAGAAAAACAACAATTCATAACAAATGGTTAACAGGGTTCGTCGCTTACCCACGAATTCAACATGCATGTTTGCAATGTCGTCTTGGACTCACCTCATTTTCGTCGTCCTCGTCGTCGTCGCCGAAATCGTCGTTGGGCGAGTTGATTTCCTCCATTTCCACTTCCGGGATGGCGCCAGCCTGTATCAAATTCGTCGCATCCAGGAGAAGATAATGCATTGGAGTTTCTTCCCAACCGCTCACGATGTGCTGAATTTCCACTTCGGAGCGACCGTGAATATTTCGCTTTGTACACATTGGCACATCAAGTTCCAATTGGCAAATGTAAACCTATAATTTTAATTTGCTTTTCTAGGAATACTCATGGAAATATTAAATGCGCGAAAAATGCTAAATTTCCGTACGCTATAAACAAGCTTTCAGGATTTCTTAACAGTTGAAAATTCAAAATTATATACAAAAATTTGTTTTGTTTTTCATCTAGTTAGAAACCTGGTTCAAAGAAGAAAATATAAATGGACGCACCTGGAAGCCGTTTTGCTTGGCAAACTGCCACATCTCCTCGAAGTATTTCACTTTATCGTTAACATTGTCAACAATTATAAACGAAAAGTAACCGTCAGTTACAGTCTTTTTAAATGTTTTCAGTAACGAATGCCGATAAGTCGCTTCCATACATTCCTCATATTCATACACCATCTCCTTCACCTTTACGGTTTTGCCATCTTCGACGACTTCCTTTTCTTGTTCAACCATAAAATAGTCGTCCAACGAAAGAATGCGTGGTGCAGACCCGCCATTTTCAGCCTATAATTGATTCAATCCTTGAATAACCAACAACGCGCTTTTCACACAAATTACTTGCCTCTTTGTCTTTAATTTGCTTAGCGAGGAACGTTTTACCACTACCTGGAGGCCCCCGCAGGATAATAACAATGCGAGGAGGTCTACTCGACCTTCCTGGTTGATTTAGCAGATCATCAACACTACATTTATTTATTGTCTTGCCAATCTGCGTGTTGCCAATCTGGGGATTCCTATCCAAACCCAAGGTACCTCCTACTTTATAAACAGGTCTAAAATCTTTATTATCCTTGGAATTGGTTGAAGGATCCCATGAATGGTCTCGAGACTTTCGTGAATCGAAGTCATTCCATCTATCCTTGTTCTCCGAAAGTCTACTCGTAGAATCTCTTGAATCTTTCGACCAAGGACGACGATTGGCACTACTAAAACCGTCGCTTTTGCTGCGATGATCGACAGCTTCTTCGAAGGGCCTATCTCGAGAAGGCGGCTCTGAGTTGTTGTAAGGAGTGTGGGAAGGTGGACGGCGGCTGAATGTGTTATAATCATCGAAACGTCTGCGTGATGGAGGTGTGGGTTGGGGATAGGATGTAGCATAACGCGACAATTGTGGCGTTGGTCGACTACTTATCGGTGGCGCGAATTCAGGAATATTATGAAATGCATTAGATAACCATTTGGGACGTTCTGGCAATGGGATTCGAGTAACTAGTTTATGACGATAATCGAAGAGACGCGGAGGTATCAGCTTAACATCAACAGTATCTAAAATATTGTCCCTAAATTGCGCATTTTGCAAAACGAAAACAGGAAAATCTTACCTTGTTTCTGCCCCTTGTGCTCGTAGTCGATGACCTTGTCGATTTTCAGGATGTCCTCGAAGTCTGTAATTGTCGGAGGAGCTGGTGCCATGTGATCCGGTTCATTTCCGCCCCAAGAATCGCCTTGATGCTCCCCAAATCCATCGTAATTATTCATATCCCTCTCATCCATTGGATATCGATCATTTCGTCCATCATTGTAATGCATCGGCATTTCACGTCCTTGATTATTATAATCACCATTCCCAGTTGAGTAGTTGTTATTTTTCTGAATTGAGGGTGGATGCATTTGCATTTTGGGCGGCATGGACGAAAAATTCGAAGGATCACCCTCGTAATTCGATGGTATGTGCATAGGTGGGGCTTTATTCATATGCTGACCATATTCAAAATCAGACTTGTAATTTGTATTCCTCTCAGGATAATTCGGACGAAAATCATTGTTATTCCAATTATTAAACGAGTTACTTTTAGCAGATCCAGACCAATTGGTCGATTCATCGTAAGCGCTGCCCTGTGATGGCGCAATACTTGGCGGTCGGGTATTCTGAGTCTGCATTTGAATTGGATTTACAACTGCAGGCTGTTGTTGTGGTTGAATTTCCTGTTCTCTCTTTGGAGGCGGTTCATTCATTGGATTCGTTGTAGATTGAGCCACAAGACTTAACATACTAAGCAGTTTTTGATCACCTAGTATGGAGTTAATATTTTTGGAGAGTGCTTCAAGATTCAGATCCGCTTTTGATTCTTCCACTTTGGGTTGAGGCAAATCTCTATCAGGTTGTGCAGGAGCATCTACCAAATCCAAGCCAGGAATACCATCGTTATTGCTTTTAAACAAAGTTGAAAGCGAACTTGAATTTGTTTGCATCGGATTTGCTGCGTTTGGTTCAGCTGTCTGAGGATGCGTTGCAGATGAATTGTATTCTGTTTTGAAACCTTGATCGTTTACAGGAAATGTGGGTTTGCTGACTGGTGCAGGTGTGGGTCGTATATTGGGACGTCCATCTACATTCATTCCAGGGCCGAGTGCAGCACCTGGTGCCATACCCAAACGTTTCTTTCGCATGAGTTCCCTACGCTCGAGAAGTTGATTGCGCCATGCTTCCCACTTCTTCTCGTACTCACGATACTGCGCTTTATCGGGATGATCTTGATTCTGCTCCTTCCACTTATTGAACTGCGCCTCCCATTCAGCAAATTGCTTCATGAACTTCTTCTCTGGGTCAGAAACATCTTCATCTTGCTCCTTCTCAGAACTCCACTCAACTTTGTGCTTCTTAGCTTCCGGTGTTTCCATTGACGCAGTTGAAGTACGTTTTGCACCAGGAGGTACATTAGTATTGGGCAGAGTGTTAGCCTGAATGGGTTTTTGTAAGTCAGTTGATGGCTTTGCAGCACTTGGAACAGTGCCATAATTTCCAGGGTATGCAGATTGGACTTGATTAGCTCTCCAATTGCTTTGCTCTGGATTCATCTTAACATCTATGGGAACAGAATTGTACCCCACATTTACACTTGTGTTGGTATTCTTTGGATAACTTGCAGCTTGTTGTTGTGGAGGTTGTTTGGCTGTAAGCACTTCAGTCACAGGTTGTGATGCTTTATGGGCGGGCTCATCAGGTGGCGGAGGCGGCTTTGCATCAGCTGGTAATGGGGGTGGAGCAGATGTATTGATTGGTGGCGCCAGTGCACCCATATTGGCCATAGCTGATAATGACTTTTGATACTATCGAATCAATGAATTGATATTAACAGCAAGAACATCAATGATGGGTGTTTACCTCAGCTCCATATTGTTGATGCCATTGTTGATACTGTTGCTGCCACTGTGCCCACTGCTGCCAGTTTTGTTGCTGCATTTGTTGCCATTGTTCGGTGGTGTACTGTAGGCCCATAGGCATTGCTGCAGCTGTAGCATTCATTATTGCCGGCATCGCCGGTTGCGTGGGTGGTTGCCATTGCTGCCAAGACATTGCCTTGTCACAAATGCACCTATTACATGCATAAATTATACAGAATTCAATACAATCTGAAATATATGCACAATGCTACATACCGTCCAATTTTTCAGAGAATCACTCTTTTAATAACGCACTAATCGCGTGTACGTTCTGAAACGTTCAATTCAGAGTTCCCAAATACTAAAAGGCCGCAAACTATAGACATCTCAGAATAATAAGTATCCAACATTTATCCAATAAGATTCAAATCACATCAAAGCAAATACTTTTTAGTACATGGTTGATTAGCAAAAAAAGAAAAATACATACGTTGTAGCCTGACTCCAAGAAAATGCAGCTGAAATGAAGCAATTTCCCTTGTTCCCACAACGCTCTACCGGTTTTTGTCACATTATTTCACTCGATCCACTCACAAATTATAAGAAAATGCTCAGGTTATCAGAAGAATCAGAAGAAATATCTTCAATCAGTGAAATGACAGCACAGAGACAAGCATAAGCGGTCGTCGTAGAGGGAGTAAAGTGTTACTGTTACTCCCTGCTCGGTGGTCGCTTGAAAAGTAAATGGTGGCGTCCTCTGGTATCATAAATAGCAAATTAAGAATTTTCAAAATGGCATTCAACATTGAAAAAAGTAGAAAATATAGACAAGCATTAGTGGAGTTATATTTATTTATAATTCATTAAAATAGCTGGATTATATTATTGCTAAAATTAGTTTATAACCCATTTTTAGTTGCGTCTTTCGTATGTGCTGCCACCACTACAAGGCGTGAAATATTTCCATTCAAATGTAAATGCCGTTTTTTGGTGTTTCTCATTTCAACGGATCAAGCACATGTTAAAAATATACTTGAAAGATTTAACTATCGTTATACACAATGGACACGTTTAGAGGTAAATAATTAGATTTCACCTATTAGATAAGTTATTTGGCCCAAATTTTATTTTTAGAACCATCCTTTATTGCTACTGATAGTGAGGAAGATGATTCTCCAATTAATAGTGACTTGAGTAGAAGCTACATAGGTAAATATAAACTGCCAATTAGATATTATTAAATTCTACTTTTATATCAGCTTCCACAGATGGATCTTCAGATGAAGCAGATTCTGTGCAACCTATTGGAGAGAAACGTAATACTAGAAGAATTGTCTCTGATTCTGAAAGTGCTTCTGATGTAGAGGAAGCAAGTGCAACTGTATCTGCAGCTAATGATATTGTTGAGCTGGATGACACACAGAATTTTATTGCCAACACAAAATTTAACTCAACATTAGTGGTGGATTCTAAAGCTGAGAATGCTGAAAGAGATTTGTCCTCACAAAATACTGAAGTTATTATTGAACCAAGTGAAGAAATTATTATCAGTGATTCAGAGGATAATGCTTCTAGTGCACCATTGGTAAATATTCTTATGTTTGCATTGGATGGATAGATTTTCAAGTTATATGTTTTTCTAGCAGAAAAAGAATGTTACAATACAACCAACATTACATCAGTATCTAAATAAGACTGCTATGCCTGTGGAATCATCACCACCTAAGAGACAAGTCTCTCGACTGGAATATGTAAGAATGAGAGAGAAGCTAGAGAATTTAAATTATGATAACAGAAAATTACAAGTAAGTTCACATACATGATGAATTCTGCAAGATTTATATGGCATTTTTCAGAATGCCTTGAATACAATTCAACTTGAAGATCTCCCTGATAAGGGAGCAAGTTTATTGCTTAAGAAGAAGCAACTTGAAGAAATGATTAAGGAAGAGCAGGAGAAGTTTGAGAAAATTGAAGTGAAAGATGGTAAGAATGTAAGAATTTTGATATATTTAATACTCAAAAAAAATTCTATTAGAACCAGTCCAGCATGTTGTCACATGGAAAGGCATTGAAACCGGGGCAAATGGAGTTCAGCCTCGTACTTTTGGCAAAGTCGCTATGCAGACTTATAATACGGAAAAAGCGCTGACTCTTGATCGTTTACACAATCTTCATTCATCGTTAAAATCGTGTCCATCATCGGATACCTTAGCTGAGGACCCACAAGGACTAAAAGTTGACTTGATGTGGCATCAAAAACATGCACTTGCTTGGCTTATGTGGCGTGAACAACAAAAACCTGCTGGTGGCATTCTTGCTGACGATATGGGTCTCGGTAAAACATTGACAATGATCTCCCTGATATGTGCATCCAAGCAAATCAACCAAGGAAAGGAAGCAGCAGAATCAGATTCGGACGACGAACGTGAAAATGAAGAGGAGGAGACAAATTTCAAGTACAAAGGAGGTACCTTGGTGGTATGCCCTGCCAGTTTGCTCACTCAATGGGTGAACGAAATCGAGGATAAACTCGACTACGGTCTGCTCTCAGTGGAGTCTTACCATGGGGCCAAACGAGAAACAAAGGCAAAACGTTTGGCACGCTATGATGTCGTTGTTACCACTTATACAATTTGCGCAGTCGATACCCATAAAACATCTTCCCCATTGTATCGAATTAAATGGGATCGAATCATCTTGGACGAAGCACACCAGATTCGTAATCATAAGAGCAAGACATCGATGGCCGCATTTCGCCTTGGTGCAAAGAAACGTTGGGTGCTTACAGGTACACCACTCCAAAATAAGGAAATGGACCTGTTTGCACTGCTAAAATTCTTACGGTGCTCTCCGTTCGATGATATTGCTGTTTTCAAGCGATGGATTTCCGAGAAGGCTTCTGGAGGTCATCAACGAATGCACACGGTGTTGTCTTCCATGCTCCTACGTCGAACGAAAGAGCAATTAAAGGATCAGGAACACTTGAAGTGTTTGCCTGAGCGTGAATGGCAACTTATTGAAATTTCGATGGACAAGGACGAAATGAAAGTTTACCAGAAGATTTTGCTGTTCTCCAAAACTCTCTTTGCTCAATTTCTGCACCAGCGAGCTGAGAAGAATGCTGATAATATGATGCCTGATTATGAACTAAGAGGCCTTAGTAAGTCAAAGAATAATGAGGTAACTAAATTTATATTTTCCTATTGAATTTGCAGATAATCCGAGCAACGAGTACAATAAAATGCACCAAAAGCTGCTCAAAATGAACAAACTGCCCGAAGTTAAGTCGTCTGATATTCTGGTACTGCTGCTTCGTTTGAGGCAAATCTGCTGCCATCCTTCACTTATTTTAGCTGTAAGTATTATTTAGCAATTATTTACCCCATGGATTAATATGAAAATTTATTTAGATGTTGGAAAATGTTGCTGAACTCGGTGAAGATGTATCTGAAGCCGATATTTCAATGAACGTCTTAGATCAACTCAATAATTTAACACTTAATGATGAAACCAACCGAACTGATGAAACTGCAGAAGTTGCTGTAACACCCAATCCTGGGGTTGGGCTTGCAGAGGCCACTAAGGGGATACTAAATGCATCCAATCCCGTTTTTGAAAAAGACCGTCCAAGCACCAAAGTAAATTGCGTAGAATTTGTAAACGTGTGATTTTTACATTGTATTTCTAGTTGCGGGAAGTTTTGAAGCTGCTCTCCGAGAAAATTTTAGTGAATGATGACAAAGTCATAATTGTATCGCAGTGGACATCATTTTTGCACATTCTAGCTCCACATCTTGAAGCATTGAACGTGCAATTCTGCCAATTGGATGGAACGATTCCTGTTAATAAACGTGGCGAACTTGTCAATAGTTTCAATGATGCTAACAGTAAACTTAGAGTAAGTTTTAACAATCAAAATATTTTATAATTATATTAATTTATTGTTTGTTGTAGATCATGCTGCTGTCGTTAACCGCGGGCGGTGTAGGCCTCAATTTAGTTGGTGCGAATCACTTGATTTTTGTCGACCTTCATTGGAATCCCCAGCTCGAGATGCAAGCGCAAGATCGCATCTATCGCGTTGGGCAACGAAAGAAAGTCTTTATCTACAAGTAAGTACATAAAGTAGTCGCAAAATGCATTATAAAACAAATTACTTTATTCAGGTTAATGACTGTTGAGACCATTGAACAGAGAATTAAGCATTTGCAAGATCAAAAGAAGGAACTCGCTGAAGCAGTGCTTAAGGGCGCGAAGATGAAGAATACGAAACTTTCGCTTGACGATCTCAAAATGCTCTTTAATATGTGAGCGTGCTTACATTTGTCAATTAGGGAATACTTCTATTTTTCTACTTTATATATTATTCTGATTTATAATAAGTTTTAACTTTTTCTGTGATTCACGCAATAGAAACTTTTGTACTTTGTAACTCAGTCATCTTCGTTTAAATCACGCATTAGCGTAAGAATTGAAAATACGGTCTTGAAAATCTGAAATTTAAGACAACTTAATTGAATAGTTACTCAGTCTTCAAAATGATAAGGATTATACATCAAGAAATGCGCGCCGATCAATTTTTATCATGTTGCCTCCTTTGAGGATAAATTCACGTTGACTGCGCATTATTCCCAATACCATGTATTTTTGATATTCAAGTGGACTTTTTTCCCATCCACTATTGTAAAATGCATAAGCTGTCTTTAAAGTCTAAAAGTGGAATTGTGCTTTTCTTTTCATGTAGTTGTATATTTCCAAACTTACAATTTCTGTTAAAGCTGCAGCTGGGATACAAAACATTCCTATTTGGGCTAACAATGCGATCACAAACGATAGACTTGTAATCATATCCGCTGCAGTAGTTCGACTAAAATTGGCATATTATTTCGAATTTAAAAATTGGCGTATTTACCTGTCTAGAATTGCAAAACTTAGCATGCATGTTAATAGCGTTGAAACAGCATACTCAACGAGCAGCGAGAGAGAGAATAATTTCTGAAAATCGTTTGTAAAAGCTATTATAAACTTATGGTGCCTAAAACATTTTCGCAAAGTTTTTACGCGTTGAATATCCGTCCCCTTGTTGTTCGCTATTTTAGTATTCAAAATAATAAATTGCATATAAACATCCGCAAGAAGACAGCAAAATAATGAATTCGAACCGATTACAACAATAGCAACCATGGCACAGAAGAAACTTTGATAGCAAGCGATAACTTCGAAAGCATGCGAAAAATTGGGTATATATCCAAATATTAAAATCCCGCCAGTTAGAAATGGTTTTGACCAATATAAAACACAAACCGTTAACACCATCAAAGTAAAGAATTGTAGGAAAGCGTACAAGAATTTCTGCAGAGCAATTAACTCCTTGTAAACTTCCGGATATTCTGTTGCGTTTATATGCCAAAATCGTTGGCGATTTTTTAGCATTCTCAACAACAAATCCCTATGTATCATAAGCGGTAACATTTTCAATAAAAGCTACAAAATTCATTAATTAGAGGACTTTTCTTTCTTTAGAACTTATTACCTGATTGAAGGTGAAAAATGATGCGAAAATTTGCGACATTGACAAAATATCTAATTCAATTTTTATTGCTTCAAGGGGCATTGTAAAATCGTGCAAAAGTACTCCAACTATTAGAATATAACACCGAATAAGCATTTTGCGTTTCGATGTCGTCAGCGGATTTAAACGTAACTTTTGCAATGTCTTTAGAGACAAATCATAAGATTTGTCCGTGTATTTGAAAACAGGCTCTTCATACATGGTTGATTTCTACAATAAACCGTTTCAGTCAGAGATATTTATATACCTACGACATGACATCAAATTAACTACAATTAAATTTGTTGAGAATAATGGAAAACTACAATTAAGTTAACTGTTTCTTAAAAGGAAAGGGTGGTTAATAACACGTTGTATATTCTCTCATTTCTCATAATTACGTTTAATTAAGAACTACTGAAGATAATTCAAATGAAGAGTTCTAGCCTTTATCGTCAAAGGATTATTACAATTTTTGAATGAATATTTATGAGTAAATTTCGCGCATTAATAAGTCTATTGTTGGCATGAACTTACTCAATTTATTTACAAAACTATACATAATCATACAATGTTTTTGTGCAACGTTTATGGCTTATTTGAAAATTAAACAAAGACAATTCAAACTTGTGCCTAATCGATGAATGTGGTCGGGTATCCACAGTTTAACTTAAGCAGCTATCACTGATAAAAATCATTTAAAGTGAGCTATAGATTCACAGTTGTACCTCAGTCATAATGCATAATAATATAAATGAAAACAAATATCTATTCGACAAATATTCACGCATAACAACACATCTATTGGTTTATCACCGTTTCACGAGAAAACCGTCTTTTGCAGAGGAACAATTAAGTACATTATAGTTCAAAAATGGGACTCACTATTTGATAATAACTTTGATATCAACACAATTCATTTGGCTTTTTTGTGGGTACTATAATTAGAATGAATCAATTACAGTATTGTTTTACTGCATTTTTGAGACCTCAAATCGCGTATTGACCAATTCCTCGTCAGAGTCAAGTACAGGTAATGGAGGATCAATAGTAATATTTTCCTCCAACCATTTTAGGTCGTCTTCTACAGATGAACTTTGCTTCGGCGAGGTCGATTTCTGATGATGTATGCGCACTTTTACGCCGTATGCATCATTCACCAGGTGCTCTTCCTCCTCGTCGTCGCCGGTCTCCAGCAGCGGGACAAACGCGTAGCGCTGATTGTTATTCGTTGGCCTCCATAGGACCATGATAACAAGCAGCAACGCTGAGAATAAAATATGCCAATACGCTTCCTCCAACCACAAATCCTTCCAGATCATTAGGCAATTAACAATGCGATGCGTCTTAATCGAGTAAAGCATAAAAATGACTGAGGCAGCCACAGAAAAGATGAGCGTGTTGGTGAAGTGTCGATAGAGATTCAGCTTAACTTCGTTGCGTCGTAGACGCAGCGTGCGCGTCGTGTTCACCAAAGCGCTAAAGATCCACCAACATATTGCAGAATCCAAAACTGCGAGCGGTACAGAGGCGACAAGGAGGTCGCGATTCTGATCGTTTTTCGGGCGCGTCACGCGCAGATATGCTTCTGATGAGGCGAGGAAGAAGTAGAGCATGCCGACACCAACGACACGATGCAGTGCAGCACCAAGTCGCGGTTTTACAATGCCGAATCCCAAGCTAACGATGACGACCAACATCCTTGCAAGAGTACGCTTAGCGCATGAGACCCACTCGGCGAAAAGCATGGCCCCTTGCACTCGGGAACCCGTATTGTTTATACTCTGATATTCGGCGTAGAAGGTGGCTTTCTCCAGCATTCCTAGCAGTATAACTCCACCAATCCAGAACTGCACCCTCAGCAGGTCACGCCATTGCAGAAATGACATTATCATCCAAAGCAATCCCAAAATTACATAGAATATGCACATGAATCCATAGAAGGGTAGCAAGGGCCAATCTGCAGCTGACAGATAGCCATAATCACTTCTCATTTCAACATGTACTCCCAATGTAAACTTATCGCCAACAACCTTCAATCCCAGTACATAGACACCATCATTGGGTATGATATAAACAGGGTGTTTGCCAAAATACTGCCCTTTCTCTGGTGTCTTTTCTTCAATGACCATGTTATTATCACACTTGTATACCTTATCTAATGATCTGTAATATGTAGTAGAACTATTGCTTATAGATGTAGACTGCAAACTCTGCAATAAAAAACAAATATTAGACTCTTAATAATTACATCTAATATTATACTTACATCTTTAACTTTCTTCATGGCATCACTGAAATCCCAGCAGACTGAATGTACAATCACCCAACTAATGGTTATATTTGGTGGTGTTGCACCTGGTTGACTTGACTCGCAATTCACTAAAATATGCCACATATACATAACAAATACATTTTCTGCTTGGAAACAAATTACTTACACTTAATGAAAACCTGTCCACCCTTGAACATACTCTTTGATAGAATGAGGTCATTGTAATTCTGCAAAATCATTGACTTGCTATATCTTAATTAGTCCATAAAACCAATTTAACATACCATAGATAAATTGTAATCCCATCTTCCTTCATCTGGAAGGGCTGTGCACGAAACTATAATTAATAATACACTTATAGTCAAGATGTGACTGCTGATTGTAGGCATTATGTACAATCATTGACTAATTAAGCGCTACCGGTTTAATATAAATAATTTAAATCCACTTATTACACCCTAGAACCTATTTATTTTCTAAAATCTTTAACTACATCACTGACAGCACTCTGCAGCGCAGAAACGACGATGTTTCAAACTAATGTTGGTAACACTGCATTGAAGTATAGGCAACTGAATATACTCTTATTTCAAAATTTGAATGCTAGATAGTTATATTCTTCCTATTAATTAGATAATAAGCCATAATCATTACATAACGTATCACGATTTTCATTCTGTAAGCATGCAGCGTAATTAATGAAATATGGAACATTAAATTGTTCATATATCCCTCCAAATAGATGCGACCAGGGACCATTTGCAAATAAAACCACATCTTCACCACCACTTTTTGTTTTCCGAGGGGGACCTTGAACTAATTATCTCATTATAAATCGGTTATTCATAATTCGTAGTTATTACCTTCAGCTGCATTGTTATCATTATTTCCTTCATAATGATATTGATGGCAATGATGTGTTATAACTTTCTTTCCTGTTTCTGTTGTGTGACTTTCCGTTGAAGTTAAAGAGATTACACCAGAACCAGGATCAACATCCTTATCAAAAACGGCAACGGGAATTGGATTGGCCAAAGAAGATGTAACAACAATGAGCGTCTCATTTTCATTTGTTTTATTTTTGGCCACTGCAAGCGCGTTCAGCAACTCGTGTATTTGATTTAGTTGACTTTCAGCCTTCTCTTTTGGATCCTTCGTATTCAATTGGGATCCGCGTATAAGCAGCACGAATCCATGAATACCTTTGGAAAGAATATCAATTGCCTTTGCAGTCATATCAGCTAAAGAAGGACGATCTGTAACATTGACGAGAGAATCAGGTCCAAACAATCCCAACACATCATCGATGCTACAGTCTAAATTGTCTAGTTCTTCTTTCTTGCTGATATAAGCAAATTTGTCGTCTTCACATTTCAAAGCCTTCCACAATTCAACCAAATTTACACCATCCAAGCGCTCGCCACATTCTTCCCCATCTTTGCAATTTTTCGGGAAGAATTTCTTCCCTCCTCCTCCCATCTTAACATTCATCAAATGCCCCGTCATATTTAAGATCATTTGGGTCGCGAGATCCAGCCCAGGTGCGTAATATCCATTGTTGATCATATCTCTATCCGACTGCCATTCGAAATCTGAGGTTTGACCATAAGATGAAGAAACTTCTGGTCCAGTTACCAATGAAGTGGTAACAAAACCGGTACGCTTCTTCGATTGTTGAGCGTGTTTGAAGAAGGATTCAAGAGCATTTTTAATGCATTTTTCAGTTTGTTTGCGTTCACCATATTTGATATTTTTACTAAGGGCTACCGTTCCCAAATTGCCTAAGACACCCGTCATTAAAACGCTGGTAGCACATGCTTCATCCGGATCAAAACTGTCCGCACAAGAAGTCTAAAAAAGCCAAGATGCAATAGTTGAAAAACTTTTTCCTATTTGATTTACTAGAACAAGTCCAAGATCTTTAAAATACTTCATAAACAGATTCCAGTTGTATACAACTGAAGGATCAGTTTGGCTAATAATGTCTATATTTTGCCGGAAACTTCTCTTCAGAGCCAAATTGATATCCGAGCCTAGAACTATGATAACATTTCGTGCTTTATCTGTAAGCAAGCAAAAATGTTTAGGCGATGAAAAACAATGATCTGCAGTACGCACGTTTGTTAAGTTTTCTCTGAGTGCCTTCATCAAGGGTTTCATTTGCTTCTTTCACGAATTCGTACTGGTTCTGGTTGAGACTATCCTGGTCAATTGTATCCGGTGATACAATATCAGAACCACAATCTACATAAAATCGAAATTAAAGCCCGTTACAGAAATGCTGGAATTTACCTTTTTGTGATGATAAAACTATTAAAAAGGAGAATATGAAAAGCTTCAACCATCTCATCTTCACACAATTAAATCACGGTTCTTACTAATAGAACAATGGACATTCTGATGCTTTTATTATCCACAATTCACAAATATATGTTCAAATGAAGAATCTGCTATTGTTTTTATTGTAATACTCATCAGCAAATAAATATTTCATTGTTTTTCCTGGTTGCAACATTACTGGTCTGTTTTGCACTTTGGTTTTTTTCCAAATATACAAAGTTATCATTAAAATGAGCGTCATAATATAAATAACAAATATTTCATTGCATTCGTATGTAAATTTCATTTCTTGCATAGAAGGCAACTATATGCAGTCAAACTTTCAAGAATTAAATATTTCAATTCAGGTTTTCAGTTTATTTGAAAATCAAAGTTTAATATTCTTAATCAATACATTATATAAAGATTTTATAATAATCTTATTTAAATATACCAATATCCTCAGCTTTAGCAACTACAGAAAGTGAAAGCAGGAATTATTGCGAACAAATCATTTCGTTAGAATGATTTAATTATTTAATTCTTGCTGCTTTTATACTCAAAAGTAAAATTGCTTGTACCGGAAATATTGGCATGTTTTCTTCATTAATGAAAACGTTTGTACATATTTGTTTCTTTAACAAAAAACAAAAAGTTTACAAAATGCGCGCTTTAATTGCTTGTTAGTGTTGCCAACATTAGCACACGATTTTGTTCGATGTGCGGAGGGAGTAATGTCATTACTCCCTCTACGATTTAATGGAACATCGGCAACGCTGTAATTTTGCAAACTCTGACCTTGAATGACATTTGTTTACTTAATTCATTCAGCAGCCCAACAAATGTTATCGCCAATTTCCATACAATTAGATAGCCACAAATAATCAATTTAAATTCGGTTTTATCAGTGTTTATCTTGCTCTAAAAGCGGAGAGTATGTTTTGATTGAATGAAAATGTAGTATCGCCGCAATGGTCCTCGAGTGCTGTGTGAATTGTTTAACCAGATGGAGGCTGTGGATACGACCATTGGCAATATTTTTATATGCCCTGGCAGCCCTTGTCTTTGTGCCATTATTCCTCGCTAAGTCGATACGAAATGGTTTCAATCGTCGTGACCAAGAAATCCTTATTGCTGGTGTTTTTGCCTGGGTAGCTGTACCACTGTCTTTGTGGGAAATCATTCTCCATGTTATTCATTACACTCAACCAAGATTGCAGAAGCATATCATAAGGTATTTTGCTATTAATAGATTGCTTATGCAAATTATATGCATATTTATAGATATTTACATATTAATGCAATGATTGTGTTGCAGAATCTTATGGATGGTACCAATTTATGCTATCAATGCAGTAAGTTTACTTATTTGTTTCATTGATTCCTGTAATTACTTGAGGTCAAGTGACACTAATGGGTGTCAATGATTATATTTTCAATGATTACACATTCAAAATTATGTGCAACTGATGCAACTTTTGTGAAAATTTCAAATTATTGACTTACCAAATTTTAGTTCTTTTATTCTTGCATACTGGGTTGCCTATCATGACATCCAAAAACTTTATTTTTATTCTTTTATTTTTATATTAATTAAATTTGAAACTAATTTATGATTATTTTTTGAAATTTCAGTGGATTGGATTGATTTATCCAAAGCATTCAATCTATGTGGATAGTGCAAGAGAATGCTATGAGGCATATGTGATTTACAACTTTATGAAGTTCTTATTGAACTATCTCAACATGGAAATGGACCTTGAAGTAAGCCTTGAATTGAAGCCCCAAGTCAGACATATATTCCCTATGTGCTGTCTACCAGAATGGGAAATGG
This sequence comes from Aleochara sp. GC000083, assembly GCA_030264555.1. Taxonomy (NCBI): domain Eukaryota; kingdom Metazoa; phylum Arthropoda; class Insecta; order Coleoptera; family Staphylinidae; genus Aleochara; species Aleochara sp. GC000083. The sequence continues at coordinate 51,763 of JARJDZ010011001.1, forward strand.
GAAGGGAATTTGTACACATTTGCAAGCATGGAATTCTGCAGTATACTGTTGTGCGACCATTCACAACAGCAATTGCTTTGTAAGTGTTTATCAGATATTATTATTATTAATGCAACTAATTATACATGTTTTTAACAGTATTTGTAAAGTATATGGAGTCTATGGCGAGGGTGAATTCCGAGGCAACGTGGCATTTCCCTACGTTATCTTAATCAATAATGTGTCTCAATTTGCTGCAATGTACTGCTTGGTGATGTTCTACAAAGCCAGTATAGCTGAGCTAAAGCCGATGAAACCTCTACCTAAGTTTTTATGCATTAAGGCAGTGGTATTCTTCTCATTTTTGTAAGTTATCTGTTTATTCTGGTAAACGATTCTTTCTAAAGTGATGTTTTGCAGCCAAGGCGTCCTCATTGACTTGTTAGTTTACTTTGAAATGATCAAAAGTAATAAGATGAACGACGAGGATGGATCACGACTCTCAACGCGCCTGCAGAATTTCCTGATTTGCATTGAAATGTGCATGGCTGCAATTGCCCATCACTACTCATTTTCGTACAGACCGTATGTACGCCCTGGATATCAGCCACAAACTTGTTGCAGCGCATTCCTTGCCATGTGGGACATCTCGGACGTGCAGCATGATATTACAGAACATCTTGGCATAGTTGGTACGATATTTTTGCATTTTCATATAAGTTTGATCTAACGATCTCTATTTTATTTGTCCCCCAGGAAGTTCAATCTCACGTCGAATCCGAGGTCGCAGCATGTACACCTTGGCTCGCGGAAATGATGAATGGTCCAATTTGATGGCTCGTCAAGCATCCAGTGCCCCATCGAACGGTCTCTATCAAAATGATACCGATCCACTTCTCACATATGGCACAATTGATGTAAAACCTGAAACACATCATGTTCTCAGCGTTATGCCGGATAACGAGATCGATGTTCATGCGAATGCCGATTCCAATCCGACAACAAAATCATAGTCAATGCGTTTATCGAAGAAGCATTTTGCTCCTTGATAATGCTAATGAATGAGGATGAAAGTCTGCTTGAATTTAGTGTGCTTGTCGATATCTATACATTTAAGAACAAAAATTTAGCGTTTAAAATCAACGAAACTCTACTAGTATTATATGAATATCAATTTAGCATTGTGGTTTATATAAAATCTATTATCATTAGGTTGTAATTGTGATAAGGGCGGTAACATTGTACCAAAGTATCAATTTATACAAGACATGCTAGCAAATGCATCAAAAGATTGAAAAAAAAAACATTCTAGTTATATCTATAAGAGCGAATTTTTATTTTCTTGTACAGTATACATGTTTATATGATAATTATGTTTAAATAGAAATGAATTAATTTAAATTCGAGGATATGACATGCAACTGGTGATAATATTGCTTTTGTAAAAGCTGAGAATATATTCCAATTATCTGTTTGTGCAATAAATATTTGGCAATCTAAGTGATTGTAAAAGTAAATAAATTGTTTATAACAATTGGAGTTGGCTGAAAACAAAAAAGACTGGCATGACGAGATTTACTTTGAACCGAGGAAAAAATAAAGAAAATATGTATGTAGAAATCTTCAAGCGCGATACAACTCGTAAATAATAATTGTGATGTGAGGCATTGCCAAATATTTTATTGCGTGGATTTGTAGTTGCTGGTTGGCAACAAAGGAAGTCATTTAAAATCTGTGAAGTGTTGAAGCTTTATTTTTAACGTTATTGTTATTGCTTCTAGTTGATTTTAAATATTTGACTTGTAACGTTTGCTTTTTCAAGTAAATAAATAGAATATATGGAGCAAATGTTAAATATTTATTGAAATATACAATAATTATTCCTTTCTTTCAGGGCAGCAAAAATACATTAATAATTAATAAACTGATCAAAATTGATAACATGTTTCGCCGAATTTTAACGTTATAGTAAAGATATCTTAGCGATTTAATGTTATTATACGAAATCAAACAAACACAGTAAATACGCAACGACACAATTACATTTTTATTCTATTGACAACAATTTAAGACGCAGCAGCAGCTTGCCTCCGCTCTGCACTGGGAATCGTCTTACTGATTATTATCGATCAATCGTGTAGCACTAAGCAAATAGACTCAATTATGAATATGCCCCATGCGCTAGAGAAAAGAAATACGAAATTCAATATTTATTGTAACTTGCCTTAAGCAAAGCAAACGAGAGTGATCCATTCGTTGTCGATGTATCATAAATATAGTAGAGGATACTAATCAGGCAAACACCTGGTTGGCAGGCTCTGGCGCTTATCGTTATCAAGTGGATTCTAATTGATAGGTATTGATAGCGTAGGAGAGTCAATATCTATATAAATGATGGTAGGAATTCGATTGTCGGCGGTTTTATTACCGGTGGCTGAATCTGATTGAATGTGCGCCCGCTTTCCAATCGCGGTTCTGACGTGCTGTTGGTAGTGATCAAAGACTTAAACAAATTCTTCACAATGTCTACTGTTAGCAATGGATACGACGACGTTTACGATAATTCGTGGCATATTATTCCTCCCGATTACGTTCATTTGGAGGAGGATTATCGTTATCAGTAAGTTTCTTAGTTTTAACATGGACATGCGTTTTTACAGCGAAGTTTTCTAGCGGTAGAGCGCTCTTTAGATTTTATGTCTACATCCTTCTTCTTACTTGTAGAACGTGGTTCATTTAGTTTAAATATTGATAAAATGATATTCTGATTATAAAAGGAGTGTCCTTTGAGACTTGGAAATTGAATTTCGCTTTGGAACTACTTTCTAATAACTTTTGTTCATTCATATTTAAATTCCCTAATTATATTTGACTAAATTTAATACGCAAAAGTTATTGAATAAATTTTTGCATCAAATCGTCGAAGTTTATTTCAAAAATTTTGAATGGCCCTTTCTAGTTGCAAGTTTATTATTAATAACATCTGTAAATATGCTTGTTAAAAGTTGCAATACCATGTAAATGCTCCCATAATCACCTGGTTAGGAATAGTTTAACAAATCTATCGATTTCGAAACATGGCTTTCAGAAAATGCCGCTGAACATAAGTTTGCGAAATATCTTCTTGTAACTGTATGCCAAGCATCTTGAAATCCAGCAGGCTATCTGGTTTTTCCCATCCGACAGTTGAAGCAACGATTTACGAGTGTACCAATACAACATTCTCAATAAAATCACTTCAGAGTTAAATTGAAACATCAAGCCTCCTCGTAAACCTCTTTGAATGGTCGATTTGCATTTCTTCAAACTTTGAAGTGATTCCAGATTTAGTGGGCATAGCCTTCCTAATCCTACATTCAATCAATGCTTGTTGTTAACTTTCTGTATTTGACTTTTCTTGATCCTTAATAGGATGAAACGACTTGGTTTTTCCAAACAACCCGCGAGAAACTAAAGACAACACGATGTAAATCGAAGAGAGCACTTGAAACACTGAGATTTTTCAATGTACCTTTGGAAAATTATCTGTATTGGGGCTAGTTCTGAAGAATTTTTACGTAAGCGGATGTTGCGAGCGGAGATAACTTTTGAATATCTGAGCATAATAGTCGCAATGAATAAAATCAACGCTTGCATCTCCACAATCAACAAGGGTGGTCCCAGCATATCCGAAAATGTATCGGGAAACGTGTAGGGCATCTCAAACTGGCTTACCTTTTGCGGCGGCTCCGCAATGTCTACAAAGTCGTCGTTCATCTCGCTTGCATACCTGAGCTGAAGTCTTCTTCACAGGTGTTTCCTCAAGTAACTCTTCACACTTCTTCACACGTACCATCCGCATTCAGACTGCAAGGTGTGCGTGAGCGAGAGCCGCTTGCGAGGACTAAAAGTTTTGGGAGTACGAGGAAGAACACTTCCTATCAGATTCTGATCAAACAAACTTCAATAAAAGGTGATGAAATTAACACTTCTCACGCACATCGGCATCTTTACGATGGCCGACGGCAAACATTTCGGATGCCGAAAAAGTGATTCGATGCGTTCAAGCAAATAGGAAGCCGCATTTTGGAACAATAAGTTAACAAATTCGTAGATTTCTCGTTCTTCTATGGAATTTTAACGACTTTTTATTGAATATTGTTGATTCCAACAAGAATCTTCCAATTTAGTTTCCAATTATGAAATTGTATTTAGAAGTTTCTAACTCTAGAGTTTTGGGGCAAATTACAAACTCAATTGAACAACGTGTGAAGAAATCATTGAAGATGAGACTTGTTCCGCTTTCCCGCCCCCGAAATATTTGACCATTGTCCGGTCTCAAGTCATTTCCACCTGGGATGCGCACTATTCACTAGCAAGAACGTAGTTTACTCGAACATTTAGTTCCGATATATCCGGCAAACATTCAAAAGTTACTACTACGTTTCGAATAGTTTTTTTTTATGAATGAACCTTTAGTGCCCGTACGTGACTGGGACAAAGTGCAAGGTGTCGTAAGGTGATGTCCATCCACTTCTTTCGAAATACAATTAACCTGGAGTACTACACTACAGCTTTAGCTCCGTTTGTATCACCGAGTACCATCCAAAAGAGGAGGAAAACATGCGAAGAATACATTCGATATTAACATACACATAGAAGGATGCTGGCGTATTGGGGTAATGTCCGGCGGAAAAAGCGATCTTATGGTCGATTTAACTCATTGTGCCTTTATGGCAGGTAGCTTCAAGAGTTACACTTCTCCCCAGCTTTTTGTATCCATGGGCCCAGAGTCCATGGTGTTAACTTTTGCATTAATTTCGGGTGTACCTTGGGATCAGAGCCGCCTCTTCAGGTTTCAATGGGTTTATGACCATTCGAATTGTGAGTCTTGGAACTACTCCCCAAATATTCAGGAAAAACCCAGATTATGGTCCCAACCACTTGAAATTCATTAGATATTCAGACCTAGGGTTCTGTTGTTTCAACTTTGTAATTGGTTTGATCCGGCCCTGAGGAAGGTTCTCGGTGGACCTGGAGGATGTGAATGAAGATCGAGGACCACCGGAAGTACATCTTACATTTGAACAATGCCACAACATTTTCCACAAACATTTGGAACGCTTTCGTTTGCCTTTCCGCTTGAGGGTGAGGTCTCTGCCTCTTCTTTGGATGGGAGGTGCAAAGGATGTTTGGGTCTTCATTCATTGCATTCAACCATCAAGTATTACAATAAACAGAAAAGTCAGTTTTGATGATACGATCTAAAATTGCGCATTGAAACCCACGAAACTCACACCTTTGAAGCTTACTAATTTTTGAAATTTGTTACAGATCTCCTATGAACTACAACTACGAACATGCCGACTCAAATTACTACCGAAATGAAATTCAATACACGTAAGTATCAAAATTATAGTAATTTTGGGAAATTTTCGCCCATGAAGACCCTTGGAAACAGTCCAAAAAGCATCCACTGAAAACAATCGACAATTGAATCATTTATCATTATTTTGTAAGGTTGCGAATTCGCCCAAACATATTGTGCATGATGCATGACTCAGATTGCGTGATCAAAATATTGAGATTTAATTACTCGCTGTTTTTCGTATCAAAGTAGAGATCTGTAATGGTTTCATTTGATAGTCTTTTGTTTTGTTGCCCTTTGCCCCAAATTTGGATCAATTCTACTATTGGCGCTGTGTGTAGTATGACCTGTAGAATATTCTGGAGTAAAATGATGGGTTGTAGTATACTTTTTCATTTTTTTTTCTGTTGGGAATGGTTAATGGCCACCATTCCTGTTTCGATTCGTGAGAAACGCGAGTTGTCCTTGCGTCGCTTGCGTGCGAGTATGTAGTGGTCATCAAGGCTGATAAGAGCACTCATGCCTTCCATAAGTGCCATGCCCTCAACCAATCCGCGTCGAACGCCCCCGCAAGAGTTTAGACTGTGACGCAACTCCCCAAAGCTGCGCGGGACTCCAATCCTGCAGGATAACGTCCAATATCTTATGGTCCTAAGGTTAGAACCAAAAGCTAAGGAACTGATTATGAGACATTCCTAAAGTATTTTCTCGAGGGACCTAAAAAAAGAACGAAATTAAAGGGTTGAAGAAAAGAATTTGATTTACATATAATCTTAATGTTGATCCATGTCCTCATCCCTTGTACTCGGGACGTCGAGAGGACCTAAAGTGGGTTCTTCATATCTTTTTGTACTCGACGTGAGGAGCGCACACACGTCGACCCATTGTGGCCTGAAGAAGCAGCTGCCTTGGATGGTTCTCCATGGGTCACATTCTGATGTCGATGGTAACGGTCGATATTGAGGCGCATGTCGGCAGCGATTGGCCGTTGGTGCGACCACCCCCTTGGTCCTTGCTGTCGATTGGTGGGACCGCTGAGAGCCCACGAGTACCATCGAGTGAAGAACCACTCTTTAGCACTCTTCAGTGGTCCTCCAGAAGGCCTCAAGTGCATTCGCGTGTCCCGCCACTCTAAACCGAACCATTCTTCCGGCGCGTTCGCAGCAACCTCGCGTCCTGCCTCCGCGAACAACCTCCAGGAACGCAACATTGCAATAATTCAACCCGGTGCAGCAATCGCCGCCGTCGGGCACGCTACCCGAGTTCAGTGCACGTAATCCTAGGATACTTTGGTGGTTTGGTGTGTGGTGCCTCGAGCGTGAACTTCCGACTGGGATCAAGGTGGCTGAGGATCGGGAATCGCCGAAGATGGCCCCCAAGGCCGAGGAGAGCGTTGAAAGCGGGGCTTCAGTGACACCTCCACCACCGGCCGTCGTCGCCTCCATGGGTCCGACGATACCACCGCCTCCAGCACCTCCGTTTCTCGCCTGGCCACCTCTGCTCTTGCACTCCTGGGGTTCAGCTCTGCTGCCTCCAGCGTGGTATCATTCAGCGGCTGCCTTCCGGTCAGCATTCCCCGGGTTAGTCATGAACCTCTAGATACACCTGATATGACCCTCTTGTCCAATTTTCGTAGTATGGTTGTTCCCGATTTGGCGCATTGTTCGGTCACGTACCGGACTCGAAGAATACTGTTGACTTTTGTCCTTCTAACGGCGTGACGCCTTTGAGCAGGTTGGATGACAAGCATGCGAATAATCGAAGGTGTCATTCAGGTGCGCGTTTATGGCCCGCCCGCCGTTTTGGGGTGGTTCGTGTACACTTGCCGAAAAAAGGCAGCTTCTTCCGTACGTGACTTTTCCTCACTTCGGTAGATTAGCTCCGAATAGAGCTATTATGAAATTACCCCCAATAAACAAGCGGCAGGAGAGATCTTCCGAGTAGTCCGACGGCGGAGAAAAAATTCCTCAATCTTTTCACACCTTTTCCGAGGTGAACGAGTCTAATTGCATAAATTCTTGCAGACTCTTGGACAGCATGAAAGCAACCACCGCAGCGCACCAACGACAACCAGCCAGCTTTGCCATCAGCGATATCTTGGACCTGAATGACCGCAGCACCGAATCCGGAATTGAGTCACCGTCGGAAGCCAACATCTACCATCCTCAAGATTTGACCCCTGGACAGACCCTTCTTCCACCACCGAACCATCGACATTGGGCACTTACACCTGAATTAGGTAAGTCTTCCGAAAATGCTATGAAATTGGAGTCAAATCAGACAATTTGCCATCAAATGGTTTCTGGTTCGGAGGGTGCTCGCAGAACAGCTATTTAAATGTAATTTGAGGGTTGCTTGACACCAACCACATTGGTCCCGGGATTCATGGCGTTATCTCGAGGGCGTGAACCCCTCTGAATTATCAGACAGCTGTTAACGCGCGATTCACTATTAACTGCTACCGGTTGTTCCCAATTGTGGGCCCCGTTTCTCCCAATAGGGCTCACTGATGCTTTCAGCTGTAGATCCAATGAAACCTTCCATTCGGGAACAATATAACAATAACATGACGTAATACAATGCGAGGATCCAAGGTAGACAATTTAGGGCTACGAGCCCTCAGCCCAATGAGGACCTTAGGACCCTCACCGCAACATCGCGTTCGAACGTTACAACCTTCGGGTATAGCTTTCAGGGAACAATGCCTCCGTGTACCTAAATCATCAGCTCAAAGTGTGATAGATTAGACGCGCCAAGAATGGATGATGGGGGCCCGACCATCAACTTCATATTAGCTTAACTGGTAGCAGTACAAAAAATTACACGCCGAGAAAACCGGTAGATCGTAAATCAATAATGAACGCGCCATTGTACCCCGAGTAACCATCGGGTTCTAGGGCGGTGGAACTTCCTTCCTGAATTTCCTCGGGAGTAAAAGCTCGGGGATGAATCGATAGGCGCGTTCCCCTAACGAGTCCATAAAAGACGAATCAATTTGTCTTCCCTGCGAACACCTTTTATTGATGCCCTCCTGTCAATTTGTCTAACACCATCTTCTTGCTATGCAGCACTCGGTCATCACAATCAGCAACTCAGCCCGGATAGCACCAGCCCCTCGATATCGGAACGTTCGACGACGATGCCGGAAATCCCGACTGGGAACCAAAGCGACCAAACCGTGCATTCCGCAGACGAGGAGATCGACGATGAGGACGACGATGACCGGAACCAGGGCAGCTCCTCGGGCGGTGGACACAAAAAGCGGAAGCGACGGGTCCTCTTCTCAAAAGCCCAGACCTTCGAGCTCGAACGTCGGTTCCGTCAGCAACGATATCTTTCAGCACCCGAACGGGAACACCTCGCTTCGCTCATCCGGCTGACACCCACCCAGGTGAAGATCTGGTTCCAGAACCATCGGTATAAGACGAAGCGAGCCCAGCATGAGAAGGGGATGCATGATCAACAAAATGGCAGTCATCTACCATCCCCACGAAGGGTTGCTGTTCCTGTGTTGGTACGTGATGGTAAACCATGTCTGAATGGGGGTCCCAAACCCGGGGACCATCTACCTGGACCCCATATGATCCTGCCATCGTACACGCATCCCCTCATGCATGGTCAACCTCCACGGCCGTGGTGGTAAGCTTGCAACACCCAAATTTTGCACTCGCCTAGAAAACCAATAACTAATTGTACATACAACCAAAAATTAATTGACAAATTGAAATTATTTAACTGACAAATGAAGTATATGTAAGATAGTTATGGAATATGCAGTCAAATGCAAAAAATGTGATTTTCTATATAATATATAGAGCTTTTATTATTATTATAAGTTCTTGTTTAATATAATGTTGTTATTTAGTTTTGTAGTCGATTTTTCTGGCATCTGAATTCATTTCGACTTTCTTCCTCGCGCACCACTCGCATTTTGTTGTAATTAGTGGAAGCACTAATCTATCAGGTCTATAAACAACATCAAACTTGGTTAAACAAGCAGCAACCTTGCCGGTTTTATGATATCATCTGTTTGCTCGATTGGCAACGTAGTGTTATATAAAACCGATCAACTCTCTCAAATAGCCCAACCGAACGCACAAATATTTATCACCGTTTTAGTTGTGTGCTTGTTTGGGAACCAAAAATACACAGAAACACAAACACACCTGTTATCAGCTAGGAGATTTTTCACGCATTTCGGCCCGATAATCGAATCACATGTTTCATCTGTACATACTATCTCCAACTTCTCTACGAACTCTCTGAACACTGTAAATTCGATCCTTCGACCCAAAATGAGGAAATGTCTTCAACGGCAATTTGTAACATATTCTAGCTGTAATGAATTGTAATCGTTAAGAAATTGTCTAAAACTTACTAATTAAGTCAGATGTATGTAAAATGGTGTCAGATGTGGGATTATTTCAATTGTACTGTATTCATTTAAGAAATGCATATAAGATTGTACAGTTTATGAATTTATTTATTTCAATGAAATAGAAATTATTGAAGATTTACTTCATGGAATTTATTTATTGATGCTTTCCACATTTCCATTTCAGTTTTTTTCAGGACATCATTCAGGAACGCCCTTTGATGGCAAAATATGCATCAGTGTATTGGAATTTTGAAAATAAAGGAAATTAAATTTGGAAACATTGATTCATAATGAATGAATCGCCAATTTTCGAATTGATCTCAAAATTTCTGGTCGTTCTTCAACTTCCACGAAGTTAAACGAGACAAAATCCTCATTGGTAACAATAGCAATTAGTCAATCATTGTTGGAACAACTTTGAACTTCAAAAGGCTGACCGTAATTACCCAGCAACATTTCGAAGCATCCCGAGAAGATTTCTCATCGTTTGAATTCAGATTAATGCATTTTAAAGAATCCACCCATTTATCTCACCAGACTCGACCGCACATCCTTCTTAACACTTTCAAAAGGCATAATTCAACTTCTTGTTTATTTCGTGCCTTGCGCATTGTTCGACTTCGCTCGAAGATTTCGAGAAGAGCTCGCGCGCGCATCGATTTCGTTCACTTCGCAATAATTCTTCGTCTTCGTCAATACCACCTAATCTATCAAGAGATTAACAACGATTTGTTGTCTCTGCCGCAACGAGCTGTGTGCCCTATGAGTGCGGGCTGAAGAACTTGAGGTGCACGCATTAATAAGCGATATTTAATGACGTTTCGTGCGTATTTGGAGTCTTGGCCGAAGAAGCTTCATCGTTGAGCGCGTTACATAATTGACGGTCATACATCAGGATGGCAGGGGTCTTCAAAGTCAGAGAGTCATTCAATTCTTGGATGCAGATGGGCGCGAAGAAACATCGCAAGTTGTTTCTTTGGTCGAAGTGATGAAGAGATGACTCAGGATGGTCATTAGTGCAAGGCTGATGGTTTGATTGATATCAGTCATTCGTTGGGTTTGCTACAAAAGTGGAGGTTGATTTGATAAATTTGATAGTTTAAAAGGACTTGTTATTTGTGTGGTTGATGTTTCTACGAAGAACGATCAAGTTTGCAAATGAGTTTGAATGTACTTACAAGTTATCTCCATAGCAACAAATTATCAAACAGACGTGCAAATATATAATAGAATATCGATAAAATCATGCATATGAGACATAATTCAGAGATCACGATATGCGACGCAAAAATTTAATTACCAAAATTCAGCGCACGTGCCGTACCTGATAAAAAAATTATCAGATGTGATAAAAGAGAAAAACTAATCGCTTCCTCCAATGAAGACAATAAAAAACGTATCATTAATCGCGTAGACACTTTGTATAATATGTCGATTCAATCATACAAATTGATTGACAATCAGCCGAAAAAATCACAGAAAAATAGTGCGCAGTCGATAAATTTAGCAAACACATTGACAAAATGCTGATAATCAGCTTGTTACGTGTCGTTTAGGTGATAATAAAATCCAATATGAAATCACATCAAAGTTCAGCAAAAATTTGCAAATCAGTATCAAAAATTTTTCATTGTAATACAACAATGTAACTACTTTTCAATAGACAATTATTTCAGGTATCTTTCATGTGGATGAAAATGAAAGTGATAGTTTGCTTGTTGATTGTTGTACGAGTGTATGCAATTTATAAATCCGAATGTAAATGAGAACGAGTGGAGATATGAATCAAAATCAGAGAGATGCTCGATAGGATTTATGAGCATTCAGGAAGTAATAGTTTCGAGTGCGTTAATGAACAGCTCGACAATTACGTGTAACAATTGTGGCGCAATTGTGCGTGGCAAATTTGTTTGCAATTCCTCCAATTCGAGTGTGCAGTGCGCGAACATGTTGTGTCTGTGTACTTGATGACAAGCATCCGTCGAGTGCATAAATAATACGGCTGCTTAATTTGAATTGATTCAATCAATGCACGCCTAATTGGATTAGTTAATAATTAAGAGCGTTTTTGCTAGTTGTTCTAGTAGTATATTAAGTGGCTTGTTTATGTTTTGGTACTTCAGGAACGAGTTATTTGATTTCATTGTCATTAACACTCATAACAATAATTGAATTATAAAAAAATGCACGGTGTCTGCTTTAAGATCACACGATAGAAGTGAAAACTGAAAAACGGCCACAGGGATGTTTATACGAAATACAATTTGTTTTTATAATTACCAAACAAAAACAGACTGTTTAAGTAAAATCTTAAATCATCCTCTTTAAAATGCTTTTTGAATCATCAAAATCCG